>JBBMEF010011024.1:0-21911 GCA_037832685.1 Sicyos baderoa | reverse complement strand
CGTCCCCGTTTACGTTGCGGGGATTTTTTCATCCCCACCCACTCCCCCATTCACCGCCCCGTTCGGGGCGGGTCCCCACGGGGAAAATGGACATCTCTACCTATTAGGCATGTGTTCCCTGGACCAGGGCAGACTGTGTAGGCCTACACATGACTAGTTTGTCATGTGATGTATGCGCACATGCACTAAGTGTCGGGTCCATGGCTCCCCAGACTAGTGACGTCAGTACACCATTCTGTGTGAGTGTCTAGAGCTTGGTTACTTGTGGTGTCCTCTAAGTAGCATATTAGTGTCAATGTGTTCACTAATTGTTAGGGTGAGTGCTAGAGGGCCTCACTATGGGAATCATGAACGGGCTAAGGGCTCTCCATGATTTTTGGCCATCTAACTTCATGGCTCAATTGGTGGGTAAGTGTCAGAGGGCAATGTTTTCAAATGCTATTGAGGCTTAAGCTTCAAGGTGAGGCTAGACTTACACATTTTTTTGAAATAAGGTAACTACGTCCGTTCCTAGGCTAGGCACCAGAGACATCGAAGTAGTATGTCACAGGTGAGTTTTGAACCTGGACCTTGAAGGGAGCATACCTTCAAAGCCCAAGTCTTCAACCACTCTGCCACCTCTTGGGGACGAGGCTAGACTTACACCTTTGTTGGATCATAAGAGGCTTACGTCTTTGTTGGATCATAAGAGACTTACGTCCCACACAGGAGAGGCTTACGCCTTTATAATAAAGCATTGAGGCTTAAAGTCCCTATGCCTCATAGAATAACTAGAAGAATAGTATTAACCTTTTCCATTATTTTAATACTTACATTTATAAAAATATTAGATTGGATTGGTTTGGTTTGATTCGATTTTTTTATTTTTTGTTGCACCCCTAATTGTTAGTGCCTATCGTACACTTTAAGGAGGAAAGTACTTCTATATATATGCTGCTAATCGTTTCATCTCCACTCACTTTGAATTTGTTTCTTTCCAGTCACATGCCTTAAAGTGGAGCTATTTCTACGACTCAAAATAGACAATATATGTTCTCCACCTTCTCTATCTAACAAAGACCTTTTAAACGAAAGGGTGCTCAAACACACAAAATCCAAGCAGAAATATTTACTTTCTCCAGGAAATCTCTGTAAATATAACTTTTTACAACCCCTCTTTTTTCCACAAAGTAATTGAATAAGATTATTCAATATTTGGGTGAGCATTTTCTGGGTTAGGAAATACATAATTTTACTATTTACTCCCTCAATCTGTTTAGTAAACCACTTGAATTCACGCACATTTCTTAAAGCTTCCACCCACTCTTTGGTTTCACAATTAGAAAATGGAAAACTTGGTTCCTCATTATATTCCCAAATCTAATTGATCCTCCAAGTCCCATCTTTTTTCTTTATTGTGCCTTTTTTACGTATTGTGGACACCCAATCCTATTCCTTCATTTTTCTTGTCATCTGAAAGCAACTTTCACTATCAAAATAGAATCCATAATTTATAACTCATCATTCGCATAGAAAATCCATTTGACTGCAGGAAAATAGAACATAAATATGAGAAGTTCAAAAAATAACTACCCGTGCTTAGATTTGTAAGAAAATAAAATGATTATATATATACGCACAAAATTGGGAAGAGTCGGAGTCAAGGTAGGGGATATATATTATGCACTTATAAATACATCCTAGAAATTGAAACACAAACATTCTCATGAAGGGGAAATTAGTTTCTCATCTATTACTTGCATTATCAGGCAAGAATCACTCCATTCTTTTGGTAATAACCGATAACTTGTGCCATACCGAGCAAAAAAAAAGGAAGGACTTACGTTTTCCTCAATGCAACATATGAGTTCAGCTCTTTGATCTGCAAATGAAAGTGTCGTAAAAAGCACAAGATCAATTAAAATGCAAACCAGTGTAAATACAAGTCTCCAAAAAGAAATATTTAGCAATCAAATACTGTTCCAACATCTTTGTTTAGATGCAAGCTGAAGCCAATTCCATATTAGTATATGGGATAATGGAACCTGAGGCATCCTAAACATCTTTGATATTTTGCACATAGACAAGAAAAAAGATGCTTGTATGTCAAGAGCTGATTCAATCGAATATGGCCAAAGGAAAGAGAAATGTTTGAAGATTGAGGATATGTTGTTGCGCAAAGTTGTTGAGGAGATAAGTCTTGAGATGAATGGAAAATACGATTGTGGGCCCTACCACAACTTCAGATCTAGTCACTATGGAAGAAAGGGCAACTAGCGCGTTAGCCAGGTTAGGAGGGGTAGACATAGAACTTTTTGTGTATAAAGTCGTAGGATAGAAAAGAGGCTTGGGAGAGTTAGTATTTGTTATTGTCCCTCATTATCTTGTTATTATCTTTTTATTTGTTCTCAACTTATTATTGTCCATCATTATCTTGTTATTTGAACACAACTTATTTCCTTAATATCATAATAGCATCTCCATCAATACTTAAATACGACAAGTATCATGGGTCATTATCTATTTCTTGTGTGTGATTGGTCGATCGATGTAAAACAGACCCTTGTAAGGATCTGTGTCCTTACAAATTGGTATTATAGCACATGACAACCCTAGTGAATTTGGAAAGGAAGGTATGGAGGAAGAGTCATTCACAGAGACGTTGATGAAGATCAAGCGAGCGTTTGAATGGATATTAGGGAGGTCTAGCAAGTGGTACAAGGACTTGCCAGAATGGTTTGTGGTCGAGGACAAGGATAAGAATACGAAGATCCCCGCATCAAACGATGACAAGCCAGAAACCAAAAAAAAAATGAATGAGTAGGGTGACACCACACGAAGGTGGAGGAAGGATACATTGCAGTTATTCAAAATAATAGATAAAGAAGTGCAAAAGAGAGTGAAGCAACACCCCTAAACAACTCGGGTTACCAGAAAAGAACATAAGAAAGAGCAACAAAAGAAAGAAGAAAAGAGAAAGAATACCAACCATAGGTCCTAACGAGGGTAAGGTAATGGCCCTTGACAATCAAACTCATACTCAACAAAGGAGCTACATAAAACAAAGTGTGGAAAACATAGAAGAACAAAACCTTATAGGGAAATCGATAATACAACATTGGAGACAATGTTGGTTTAAAGGAAGGGAGAAGACAATCAAGAAAGGAAAGATAAAAATGCAACATGCGAAGAAAGAGAAGAGATGGTTGAAACAAGAGATGCACTTGGCTAGGGAAAAATATTACAATCACAGGGAAAATCGCACAACAAGGAATGATAAGGGGTGTCTCATACAACGAAAAAAGGCATGAAAAAGAATGGCACAACAAGGAAACCCACCTAGGGCCTAGGGGTAGAAGCCTCTAGAAAGGTAAAAGCATCCAGAGATCCTCACTATGAAGAAAAAGGGGAAGGAATACAGAGAGAAAAAGAAACGTTAAAGATGCATAGTAAGATCAAGAAAGAATTGGATCAAGGCCAAAGGGCAAACAAAAGTAAAAGATTGAGACCACAACATAAACTGATACATGGTAGTCGTCAACCGAAGAGAAATACAAGTGTTGAAACAAAACATAGAAAGAAAATGGGAGAAAATATAGTGCATGATAAGAATGAGAACGGAAACTGAAAACATAATTCCATGAGTCAGGAACCAGAGACTAGAGAGTATCATGGAAGGGAAGAAGATCAAGATTCAAGAAAAGAAAAACACAATCAAATGGGGAAAGGAATCCATAGCACGGAGGCAGCCGTGAAGAAGAAGGTTGTTTCTTGTTTAAAAAAAAAACACTTACTCAAGATACTTGCATGAAGAAAAGAAAACCATTTCCAAAGAGCTAAAAGATGTACCCTACCTACCTTGGATCAAGCACTCTTGGAATAATTAGAAACGATTCTAGCAAGTATTTAGGGCCTGAAGACTACATGCAAAGCATGGCCCAAGGCGATAGAGGAATGGAGAATGTCTGCCCTAAACGCAAACCGAATCACGAAAAGAAATTCTAGGGAAATAGAACCTTAGTTCAATCCTGGACTCATGGAACGAACAGAACGTAGAGAACGACAGAGAAGGGAAACAACGGGTGAAGAATGAAGCACTAAGCACAGACCTACTCACCCGGGGTACCCTAGGAGCTCTCCACCAAGAAGAACCACACTTCAGCTTATGATCTGGCAACCTCAATTAAAAGCAATACAAATGGGTTCACTTTTTTTTATACAACAATATTGGGGGAAGTGGGATTCGAATCTATAACCTCATGGTTACTAGGTTGTACAAGATGTCATTAGAGCTATGCTCATATTGACACAAATTGTTAGCTCTTATTGACACAAATTGGTTCACTCTAACAACCAAAATTTATACAAGCACTTCTTTAGAAAGATAAAATTACACTAAACTAACCATTGATTGCTTCTCATCATTGAGCTGCTTATTCACTTCCGGTGGATTTTTACCCTCTTCATCCTTGATTTCACGGTCAAAATCTTTTATTAATCTGCAAAAATAGTTCCGTTTGGTAATGCATAAAACCAGAAATTTGATAAAGACTTACCAAGAACATTAACAAACTAGTGACTAGGAAGCATGTCGATTGAATTTCATTTTTTCTTGGTTAATATGTTGATTTAGCCAACATCTAAATGAATTTTCAATTCCAGTATTTAATGCAGAGGCCATGTACGCATGACTCAAACTGTAATTTCTAATAATGCAACAGGGGAAGGTCAAACATGTTCAAAGAGCCACGTGCTTGTTTTTCCATACCTTTTACATTCCCTCATCTTTCCTGTGAGGTCCTCCAATTGCTTACTTTGCCTATTGGAATCCTTGATCTTATCCAGTCTTTGGAACCCATTTCTGTTAAACAGTAAAATCAAAGAGGTTATCAAAATGCTAAATATAGGAAAAACAACATAATGCTGATGTTGAATAAATGGTATCAACTTCAAGTGATGTTGCAGCATTACCATAAAAATCCACCAAATTCAGGACCAAGTTCTCTACTTAAGTGGGATATATAAAACTTCTGCCCTCTAAAGTTCTCAATGAGCTAGTGGAATCCAATTCAATAGATAAATTTAGAGAACCACAGAAAAAACTTAGCTCCAAGGATTCACAGTACTTAATCTACTTAAGATTCAATTTAATAGATACAATACAATGATCGTTTAAAAGTTAAGCTCACCTACACTTCCGTGGTTTAATTTTTCACTTTTAAAAAACATGGGTTTAACCATCATGGGGTGCCTCAATTGGTCAAAGAGGGTCTTGGGGTGCATAAGGTGATGGGTTTCCTTGGCATCCAAATGTTGTAGGGACAGGCAGTATGTCCCGTGACATTAGTCGAGGTGCACGAAAGCTGACCCGGACAGTCAAGGATATCAAAAAAAAAAAAAATTAAAAAAAGGGTTTAGAAACCATTCAAATCTCAAAAATAAAACAAGGGCCACTACATTTTTCTTATCTAGTTTTAGTAAATTAGCATAGTATTAGAAACAAAAACATTTTAAAAAATGAGCCGTAAGTTGTCCTTAGGTAAATGATAGTAGGATCCCAGAATTGTGGGACAAGTATTAAGAAGATCAAGTACGTAGATAAGTACAAAGAGGAACAAGGTCATGGAATGAACAGAATCCTCTTAATTAGTGGCAGCAAAGCAAAGAGTTGAAAAGCCCTAAAAGCCAACAAAGTTAAGAATCGAGAATAGCACAACATCCAGTTCGAATTGGTTACACAAGGAAGAAAGAAGGTAGAGAAAACATACGAAAGTGCGCGAAAATTGTCGCGAATTTCGCCATGGATCTGCTCCAACTGCGGAGTCATGGGCAAGCCGGAGGAGGCCATTGCGAGGATCTGGAGAGCTTATTATTGCATCTATAGAATGGGGATTAACATGGAGGAGTTGGAAGGAAACCCTAACCCTAGTGAAAGAATGGTGATTTGAGAAGGAAATTGAGGAAGAAGAAGAAGAAGTTGAATTCTGAAAATGGAGATTGAACAGAGAAATGAAGATCGGGGAAATGAGAGAGAGAAACCGAACGTGTGTGATAGCCTGGCAATGCTATAATCAACATTCTCTTTTCTTTCTCTCTCTCTCTCTCTTTTTTTTTTTTTTTTTCTTTCTTTTTTCTTTTTCTTGAGTAAAAAATCAATCCGTCTTGGGGCATGTTTGGGGCGGGGGGAAGTGCGGGGATGGAACCCGGACTTCCATAAGTTCACCCAACTCCACTCGTGAGCCTCAAGTTTTTATTTAAATATTAAAGTATTAAAAAACTATTTAATATCTATTTTTTATCTAAATAAAAATTTCAACAATTCTCTCCCCATCACATTAAACATAACTTTATTATTAAAAAACTATTAAATATCCAGTTTTTTATTTAAATAAAAACTTCGGTCATTCTCTTTCCATCCCATCAAACATAATCTTATTATTACTTCTCTTTCCTTTCCTTCCCCCAAACATAAATTATTCTCATTTATCTTCTCTTTCCATCTCATCACAACCCAACCCAACTCATCCCTTCAAAGTCAAACATGCCCTTATTGATTTTATTTTGATTTTTTTGGTGGACCTGTTTGATAATCATTTAAGTAGTTTTATTCAAAAAAATTTACATTATGTTCATCTTTCTTACTATGTAATCATCTTTCTTGAAGAAAGTATGTAAATGTTAACCAAATTTTAAAAATAAAAACAAACTTTTGAAATACTTTTTTTTTTCATTTTTATTTTAGTTTCTAAAAGTATTTAAATTGTAGATATACCAGTAATAATACATTTATGGTAAAATAATTGTTGTATGCTTAAATTTCAAAAACTAAAAACTAAAAAAAAATGGTTATCAAACAAGGTCTTAATTTCTGTTTTTGGTTTTTGAAATTTAAGCTTATAATCATTACTTTACCATATATTTTTTTCTTACTTTCATATCTACCTCTCCCCTATATTTTGAAAAACCAAACTAAAATTGGAGAAAAAAAAAAAAAAAAAAAAAAAAAAAAAAAAAAAATCCAAAAGTTTGTTTTTGTTTTTGTTTTTTTAAAGTTGATTAGCATTCACAAACTTTCTTAAAGAAATATGGATACATTATAGGAAATGTGGAACAAAGTGTAGAAAATTTGAGTAAAAAGAGGTTTAAATTTCAAAAACAAAAAATCAAACATTGGTTATCAAACAGAGCCTAATTTGTTTGTTTTTTTAGTACGAATTGAGGGAGGGGAACCATGAACCACATAGTGTCACTTAGGGGTGCAAACAAAACCAAAAAAAACCAAAAAATTAAATCGAACGCTTTGCTACCCTATACCTGGGGCACCACTAGCTCGTCTCTAAGCCGTGGCACTGAGATACTTCGAAGGGTATTTTAGTTTAAGCGCTTTCTAGCAACCTCGAACCTAGGATCTCTCAAGGAAGCATGTCTTGAAGCTCTTAGCATCAACTGTTGTGTTGCTCCTTGGGGACCTGGGGTCTATTTAAAATTCGGATTTAAATGATTATGATAATGTGAGCTATTTATATTTGAACAGTTTAATATATGATATTTTATGTAATTTCATATTTTCTAATGAAATTTTTTTTATCCAAAAAAACAAAACAAACAAACTAAATAGGAAAACAAGTTGATTATTATTATTATTATTTTAATATAATGCTAAAACTAAAAGCATAATCAAACCAATCGAAAATAGATCCAATAATTTTGTGTTTTATGGAAATCGGTTCAGATCCAATTGTTGAAAAACTAAAGATATCGGCTTGGTTGTCGGTTTAACACAAAACCAACAAAAATCGAACTAATCGAAATCACCCGTACTATTGTTGTGATCAAATCAATGAAAGCGAATTACCGTCAAACAATACAACCATTACGTCACCCAACCTTTCAATTTAGTACATATATAAAATATTCGTGACAAATTCATTAATTATATAAAGTAATATGGACGGAAATAATAATTAAATTAATTTTAAGTTTTAGTATATATATGAAGTAATTATTATAATTTTTACATAAATTTAATTTTTTTAAAAATTATGTGAGTAGAAGTAAACTAAAAAAACATACTTGTGTTCTAAATGAATATTATTAAAATATTAATTAATTTCAAAATATAGGACCAATCTCAAACCTTTAGACTAAAAAGAACTTTTTCTAACATTTTTCCTATTTTGGTTCTTTCTGATTTCAAATGTTTGTTCGAATATATTTTAATTATTTTTATAGTCAATATTGCAACTGATATATAATAATTGACTCTTGATTTTATAATTTCTAAAATATTAAAATGTTTTTTAAGTACAAATTTAGGGAGAGGACAACATATTGGTTCTTAAATCTATAGAGAGTATTATTATCCTCAAATAAATAAGAGTTAAATAACAATTCTCGATATTGATCATGATGTTGAACTTATTTACAACCAAGCAAATAAATCATTGCGTCATGTTTATCTTATAACAACTAAATAAATTCAATATAGCTTTTTTTAAGAAAAATTAAACCTATATTTTAAATTTCTGGTTAATGTTTTAAATACAATTTGCTCTTTATTAAAAAATGTGTTCATATTATTTTCTTCCTGTATTGCCATTATTATTATTTTTCTTTTCTTTTTTTGAAATAAGTATTACCATTATTATTATTACTAACTAATTTCATAAAGTCCCCAAGGGGGTGGCACAGTGAATGAATATTTGGGCTTTGGAGGTATGCTCTCTTCAAGATTCCAGGATCGAGACTCACTAGTGACCGGGGACAACATCAAAAAAAAAAAAACTAATTTCATAATTAAAATTAGACATTTAAAAATACGAAATTAAATGAAACTAACCTCAAAATACATTGAATCAAAATAATAAATGGTTTTTCTTACAATATAGGCAAGCTATGGTCGTTTTGAGCAAAACATAATGCCGATTGATTAATTGGTATTAAGTTAGGAGGCTGAACATTAATTAAGTAATTAGCGGATGGGAGAATTTTAGAAACCGGCGCAGAAAACAGAGTGGCGTGTTGCTGTTTTGGAATATTTGATTGGTGGACTCTTTTGTCTTTAGTGTCCCCACACACCAACCATTTCAAATCACTTCCCCCTATTACCATTTTGAGTTCATAATAAAAAAATTTTAAAAAAAAATAAATACTTTATATTGGGGTTTGTTTAACATATTTAAGTAATATTTAGTTTGATGATTTATTAATTCTTTCTCGAAAATTTACATTGGAACGAGTTTTTATTAATTCTCTTTATTTTTACTTTTAAAAATAAGTTTTTATTTCTAATAATTGATTTGAAACTATTCCATCATTCATTTTTAATCATTTCTTTTTGGAATTTGCACTCTATAGCAAATTTTCTACCCCACATTAGAATTATGTTAACTTTTTAAAAATATTGCAAATGTAGCAACTTTTTTTTTCAGATGCTATTGATAGACTCTATCAGACACTATTGATGGAGTCTATCAGACACACTATTAATGGAGTCTATCAGACACTATCGATGGAGTGTATCAGACACTATTGATGGAGTCTATCAAATCTGATTTTGCTACATTTGCAAATATTTTCATTTTTTTGCTATTTATACAATTTTTTTGCCTTATTGTAATATACATGCAAATTCCCCTTTCTTTTTTAACTATTCAAAATAACTATCAATTTTAAATCTACCTCCAAACAAGATTTTAACTTGAAATTACATCCAAACGAATTTTTAACAAAAACTCTCAATTTTTAACTACTCAAAATAACTTATAAATATTTAAATCCAACTAAATTAGGTCAAATATTTGTTTGTTTCAACATTTTAATAATAAACACACCACTAGTTTTTCAATTTTCTTTTCACTATAAGATCCATCCATTAATTCATTTAAACCATTATATGAAACCGTTATTAGATTATTATCAATGTATAGATACAATGATTCGAAATTAGACTTGCTAGTCACGAAGATCAAATGAAGGGCACATTGGGACATATCATACATATAGTCTAATATACACCCTTCTAGTGATGTTTGGTTGGAGGTGCAATAATTGATTCAAGTGACGTTTGCATATCAATCATGTCTGATGTATATGATTGATTGATTATGGAGTCACTTGGTCAACATGGTTATTGGCTTGATATGCCCTTTTGATTTAATTATATGATATTAGCTCCTTTGATAGTATCTAGCTAGTTGTACTTTGTGTCATTATGAGCTTAGTTATGTTTGGTTTGTCATCATTTAGAGGCCTTGGCAGGATCCAACGGAATAAGAACCTAAAAGTTAGTTGATGTAGCTCATGATACCTAGACTCAAATCAAAGCGTAAGTCTGTCTCTAACTGAAATATTAATATTGTAGCTTTGAGTTGAGTATGGACATGCTCGACCAAGGACCTAGAGAATATGGAGTTTCACCTCAAAACCAATTGGTAATGAGGGGAGTAACTAATATCTCTTTTATATTGATGTTGGACTCTCCCACTTTCCAATGTGGGACATTTGTGAGATCCTAACATTAGGCACGTGTAGACTTGATACGTACGAGCTTAGGGAACGCATATCTACCCTTGACCATATATTTCTATTTGGTCCATAGGGCCAATATTAGGTTAATATGCATGCATGCCTCTTTGATTTATTATTATAAGATAATGAGTTTGGAGCCAGTATTAGCTTCCTTAATTTAGGACTAGTTGAGTTTCCTGAAGAATCAGAAGTTATGTTCCTAACCTACAAGGCCAATGGCGTTCTCTAAGTTGACAAGCTAGAGTTCATTTGACGTTAATTTTTTAGCTAGAGTTCATGACTTATGCTTGGAATTATGGTCTCGAATATAGGGTTGTAGATATTGATCACTGTATTTGCTTGTTAAATGATGAGCTGATGTATTATGCATCTCTAGAATAAGGATTTTTACTACAAATACCGATTCTAGAAATAGAAATGAACTCATTCGATATATTTTGATTTTAAATTAATGGCCACTTAGAATACAAACTAATGCCGTAGTTTGAATAATATATATCAAGTAATACAAAAAAAAGCTAATTATTAAACTGGAAATTATTAGAAACCCTTACGTGAAACCCTCCAATTTTATAGATATTTATCCTCACCAATTTAATAAATACAATCACAATTTCTCTATTATGCCACAAATGATAAATACATACAAAGTCCAAAGTGTACTAAATGAAAATTTATTCTATGAGGCCGCCATTTAATAACCAACTAACTGTCAGTCGCATTGTGACAGTTTCTTCGAATAATTTCCCCACCTGGACATTCGATCATGCAACCTTTTTGGCGTAACTACGTCATCGAGGAGTCTCGTCTCGAGGGGATACCCAAATCATTTGATAATATTTTACACAACTGCACATTTTAAATATGATCACATGATCAACACATACACATTTCTGTTGCTAATGCATGCGAACAAAAATCGGAGGCACACACCTGTCTATATGAAGATGAATCTCCTTGCAACTTTCTTAATTCTACGACATGTAGTGATGGACTTATCGCAAAGACCTGACATAGTCGCGTGACGATATTACTAACGCCTCGTGTTATTATATAGATTTTGAAAATTGTGCTTGTGTTCTAATCTTAACTTGAATTTATATGTATATATAAGCTTAATTTTCAAAAAGAATTATTTGTAGTTACCTCTGCTGATACCCTAAGTATGCTGCTGGGAACTCCATTTTGAGCCTTGTGCTCTCTCATTACTTTCAACTGAAAATTAGGACACAACATAACACAACCATGCTTTAGTTTATTTGGAGAAATAAACTTCAAAAATAACTCTAAATTTCTAACTTATTCTAGGGAATGTGCATATTTTCTAGCCGATTTTCCACCGGTTAGTTGACAATGAAAACAAAATTACTCAATGGAAAAATATTATAGTAAAATTTTTTTTAAAAAAAAATTATAGTAAGGTTTTCTTCCAACAATGTGTTTTTTCTTTGGGTAGGAGTTGGTTTAACCCCACGTTTCGATAAAGTAGCTCTCAAAAGCCTTCATAAAAATCTTCATAAAAGTTTCAATAAACCCTTCATAATATTACAGACTATGGGGTTTCACCTCAAAACTAATTGGCAATGAGGGGAGTAACCCATATTTGTAAGATCCTAACATGCCCCCTCAGGATGGTGCCTCTTTTGTGCTCACCAATCTTGAGTTGGATTATATTTCAATTTTATTTTTATTGGACCGATACTCGTTTGGGCTTTATGGGCTTTGATACCATATGAGAGAATATGTGGTTCCACCTCAAAACCAATTGGCAATGAGGGAAATAACCCATATTTGTAAGATCCTAACACATAACCTTCCCCCATAAATATTGAGATATAATGTCACTTCTACTTCAACCACTCATTACTCTTCAATCCAAACTAGAACTTCCTGCCACAATCGCTCACAATCCCTCCATTCAAATGAATATTTTTGTCACCATTCATAATCTTTTGATTCAAACGATCACTCATAAACCCTTCAATCCAAACAAAGATTTTATCTTTATCAAATTTCTCATAACCACTCAACTCCTCATAAATAATCACTAATCCGACCTTCATTTCCAAAACTTTTTATCCAAACACATTCTATTTAGTTTTGAGCTTGAATTATAATTATCTAATAAAAATTTCTAAGATTACAAGTCATGGGTGTGTTAAAGTATTTAAGATTAAATTTATTATAACCTATTAACTTATCTTTTTTTTTAAAAAAAAAACATAAAACAAATGCCAACCTTTGCATGTTTCTTCTGGACAAGAAATCCCATCTCTGTTACAAGATCCTCCATCCGCTTGAGAACATCTAGTTTTGCAGAGTAGTGATTGGTCGTAAATCTGATCTTCCTCTCAGAAACATCCTAGGATTATTCATTATAATTATGTCAATAATAGTGTTTAAGTTTAAGTGAATAATAATAGTGTAGATTTTTACAACGAGGGATTTTATGTCGACAAGAGCGGTAACTCAGCAACATCAATGTATTCTCGGTTCGACGATTTTATTTAAATCAAAATGGCATGCTCACCTCTTTCTCAAAAAAACCAGAAAGGTCAAGGCTTGAGGACATTCCAATCAGTTGAAAAGCGTTTATAGTGGTTGGAGATTCTGAACTCTTTTCCTCAAGATAAGATGTCTAACCCAAAAACAAACAAAAAAGCCACACCTTAAAATTAATTAATATATTCTTTCAAATAAAATAATTTACCATTAGCAGCATATTCCACCTCTTATATATATTTGCAGCAATTTCTAAAATAATTTATTTATAACACATAATTTTCTATGTGTGATAGAATGAATCTATTCTATCAGTGATAGAACTCCACCAGTGAAAAAACATAATTTTCTATCAGTGATAGAATTTAACTAGTGATAGATTGAATTTACTACTTATTGAATTCTCATTCATAGAACTCAACCATTGATAGAACTCGATTTGGATTTTTTTACTATAAATGAAATATTTTTGAATCAGCGCCCTACCTTCAAAAACTCAAAAAAATCGAGAAAAACTTGCCAAATTCAAGGTAATACATACTTTCTATCTATTTATGAAAATAATAATGTGTCACCTCTATAGTTTACTATTTATCTTTCATTAGTCAAATCATCGTTTTCTTATATATATATAAAAAAAGTTTGAACACATTTTTATATAATTGCATTATTTATGTGACATATTATTATTTATGCAAATAGTAAAAAGTACGTATGAGGTATGGGTCTAAGTTGTAACACAAACAAATATTGAAAGGTAAAATTATATATGTAGTGATCTAAATTAAAGGGGGCTCACCATTTGATGCATTGAGATGGCTACATCTTCCTCATGATCATGAAGGTAGGGCGCTGGTTGGTAGTCCTTTCTAAACCACTCATCCATTTTGATATCTTCCACACTTATCCTAGAATTAGGGTTGGGATCAAGAATCCTTCTCATTAAAGTTTGTGCTCCTTGTGATACCCACTTTGGTACTCGAGTTTCTCCTCTAAGGATCTAAATTTCGAACACCAAAATACGTTAAAGGATCGAGAAACCTCACAACATTTATTATAAGATAAGCGAATCATTCTTCTCATTATCTATCCATTCTCAAAGTCTATTTTTTAAAATATAGGGTCTGATTTTATAATAATGAATTTAAAGAGAAATCATATCTTGAGATGGGGGAAGATCTCACATCATTATATTCAATATATTTTTTACCCTAACAAAAATAATAGCCATGGTTAATTAAGAGAAGGGGTGTTTGCAGGAATGGATCAAATTGACAAAATATTTACAACACTGGATAAATTTGAAAAACATTTAGCAATCATAGTCAAATATACGGTATAAAGTAATACTTTTTATACTGAATAACTAATACATAATACGGTAGGATGAATATTATTTATATTGTATATTTGACTATGGATACTAAATATTTTCAAATTTGTCTAGATCTGTAATAATTTTATAAAATTAGACTATCCAATACAATTTCTCTTAAAAGAATCGACGGACGACAAGACTTCATCGTCAGTGATTCTTTCAATCCCCCTTTCCTTCTCCCAAGTTACATGTTGTAGAAAAGATATTACTATTCGCCAACGATATAGCCGAGTGTCGTTGGCGATTTCAAGAGATTCACTAAATCGAATTTAGAAACTCTCTTCCCCTTCAAAAGAAACAATGCCTGCCCAGCTCCCTGACTATATCCCATGCATACGTCTTCAGGTACCTCGATCGTCAACCACAGTTTCTACCTACGCCGTTCGCTGTCGCCACACCGCGGGGTACATCGCCCTTAGGTTTGTTTGTTTTTTTAACGTTAGATTTTGGAACTAAATGCTTGATATATGCTAACTTTTTTATTTTGTTTTGTTGATTTGTGTGATAGTATTATGGTTAGATTCATTTGATTTGTGATATAGAATCTCATAATAAGGCAAACAGCTCAACAAATGAAAAACAAAACTATTAAGTACTTAATTCAATTACCTTATGGTAAAGGACGGACAAATTTCTATCATCGAAAGGAAGCGATCCCGTAAGAATTACGTACAAGATAACACCACATGACCATATGTCGGAGGCAGCACCATTATACCCTCGGTTAGCCAAAATCTCGGGTGCCACGTAGTTCGGGCTTCCACATGTCGTGTGAAGCAAACCGTCATCCTGTTCGTTATAAACATCTTTCAGTTTTTTTTTTTACATTCATGACTGTCTTGATCAACTTACATGAACCTCGATTATTATTATAAGACAGACAATACCGTATCACGCTACAATATTTAAATGTTAAAGAAACTTGTAAGATAGATGACTATAATAAACGGAACCCTTCACCTCTTTGTTCTTGACTACTAGGCCACTCTACTAGTCGAAATGATTTTGAATACGAAAAAAATAAAGTTAGTGTTCATTTTGTTCAGGTACTTACCCTAAAATGGTCTGGTAATGCACTTAATCCAAAGTCAGATATCTTAATATTTCCCTTGTCGTCGACAAGTATGTTCTCCAGCTGCATAGGTTTAAGATTCACACGTTAGAGAGATACAAAATATTAAACTATTTTTTTTATATCAGTATTGGAGAAGGGAGAGTCGAACCTATATATAATTTCATGGTTACTAGGTTGTACAAAATAGCAGTAGAGTTATGCTTGGGTTAGAAAATATCGTATCTTCTTTCTAAAAAAAGAAAATACCTTGAGATCCCTATGGAAAACGCCTTTGCTATGGC
Source organism: Sicyos baderoa (assembly GCA_037832685.1). NCBI lineage: Eukaryota > Viridiplantae > Streptophyta > Magnoliopsida > Cucurbitales > Cucurbitaceae > Sicyos > Sicyos baderoa. The sequence continues at coordinate 6,166 of JBBMEF010011024.1, read as the reverse complement.
AGTAACTCACGCCGTCAATTAACTGCTGAAATATTTTTCTGCCTTGCTCTTCTCTTAGCTTCCCCTTCGATGCCTAAACCATACAATACATTAAATTAACGACACACCAAACAAAATGATTGCTTAGACGCCAAACTTAATACCAGATTGTTAATATTATTGTTAAAAAAAAACAGATTGTATAAAAAAAAAAAAAATTGTCTTCGAAAGCATATTATTTGCTCTTTATATAATTGTTAGTACATTTTTTAAAATAATTCATTCATAGCATATTTTGCCTAAAATTTATATTCTATCACCATTAGACTTCTATCAATTTAATCGATAGGCATTTATCGGTTCAACCGATAGACTTTTATCAGTTTAATTAATAAATTTCAATCGATTTTAAGTGATTGAACAAAATAAATTGATAAATTTCCATCGTTTTTGTGCTCCAAATAAAGAAGTTTGAAAATTGTGTTATACATATATATAATTATTTTGTTTTCTTTATAATATACCTGCAAAATCCTCTAAAAAAAGTATTTAGTTACGTAAACAAACCACAAATAATAATTAATTAAGGCATACTTACGATTCTATCAAACAATTCTCCACCGTTCACGTATTCAAGAACCATGTAAATTTTGCTTTTGCTCGCCAACACCTGCAATTCATACGTTAGTTTTTCCTTTTTTTTATTTTGTTAATTTACGTTATTTAAGGGTGGAAAACTCGAATTTGAATTATTGAACGTATGTTATGTTAGTTAAAATTAACTATTTAGTTACTGATAATTAGAATTTTAATGTATTTTACCGAAATTAAAGGTTAGTGATGTAGTAATTTAATTGATTGGTTGCAATCCAATTCAACTTTGGATTCTTCGATTCGGTCTCCCTCTTTAAATTCAACCCAAATTTTTTTTTAGAAAACTTTAATGTAGTTTTTTTTTTTTTTTTTAAATCGACAACTCAATTATTCGATCAACCAAATAAAAAAACTATCTCATTTACACAATCACTAATACTGTCAAGTTGGAGCCAAAAATAGCATAACTCTATTAGCACATTGTACCACTTAGTAATCATAAGGTTACAGATTGGATTCTCTCTCCTCCAATATTGTTGTATCAAAAAAAAAATTTTAAGGTTGGAGATTTGAATGGTAGCCTTTCAATTATTATTTTTTTAAAAAAATAATAATCATTTAATTACTAAATCATACATGATCATAAAGTGTTGTTACTTTTGTTTTAATTTTCCCTAACTCAACATAGACGGTGGTTAGTGTTGATATAAATTAAATGAGAGTCAAATATCAATTTTCAAAATCAAATTTATAATTACAGCAATAATGTAAGCATCAACACAGCAAGCATTGCAGCAATAATGTAACAGACAAGTCACACACTCCAGATAATGAATTTTATCCGTTTCTTCTTTCTTTTTCATTATTTATTTCAAAAGGGTAAACGGATAGGGCACAGTGAAAATGGCATAAAAAAATAAGATAAATAAATGTACAAAAATAGGGAAATAGTACTCGATCATTAATACGTTTTAATAAGATATTATAAATATTTAATATTTATATAAAATATATATATAAATATTCATAAATATCAATGACGGTTATTTATCAATATTTTTTAGATTTGACTAATTTTAAGTATTTCAAAAAAATATTACATATTACCATTTTAAAATTAGAGTGAAAGTAAAAAGAGTCATTTTTAAGTCGGATCTTAATTTTATTTTTATTGGATTGAATATGGTTAGAATTAATAATACCTCGTGTAGCGTGACAATATTTGGATGTTTGAGAAGCTTGAGGGTGCTTATCTCCCTTTTAATCTGCACCATTATGTACTGAAAATTAACTCCATTGAGATGGATGTTTGGGATGGGAGGAAAACCGAAGAGAAAGAATTTATTTTTAATATATATTATATAATATTAATTGATTATGTGTTTGAATTTCAAATGTAAATGAATTAAAAAAAAAACTCCGGATGAATCTTTGGTATGAATGAATTAGAATAGTTTTTTTTTTTTTTAGGAGAATTTGGGTGCACCTCGGACATCCCCACCATGATATCACTCATTTATAGCTATACATCTTTTTTTCTCTTTTAATTTTCTTTTATAATAAATATTGAGTAAGAAAAGATAGATGAAATGTATGGTACCAAAGACACCACATGGATAATATCATAGTGAAGGTGCTATTCGGAGTGCACCCAAATTCATCTCTTTTTTTGGGAAGGGTGTGAATAGATCACCATCCAAACACTCATCATTATATTCCCCTTATATTAAACAATTATTTATTATTATTATTTTAATTTTCCCTCTCAATCCTTCTTTTTTATATTTTTGAAAAGCCTCTCAATCCTTCATGAATGTACTTTTGTCATTTCTACACTAAAGAAGAAATTTCTCTCTTTTCAATCCTAAAATCTCCCATACCAATGTTTTATCTCCTTCAAACCCTTAAAAAAAATTGTCTTTAAAGGGAGGCTCAATGATTGAGGTATGAACCGTTTCATGCAACCTTTCAAGTTAGCTAGAAATCACCGAAAAAGTGTTTAAAGTAGAAAATAGCCATAAAATATTGTCTAGATTTTGAAACGTGGTGTCAGACACTTCAGATGTAATAAATCTTACGAACTGTTCAATACAGAAACCAAGAAACTCCAATTGGCCGATAATCCAAAAGAAAAAAAACCGTCGAAATCATTCCACTCATACCAAACACAACCTCGAGAAAGTAAAGGTAAACTCGAAAAAAAAAGAAAGAACAAAACCTGATGTGTGATATTGGGGTGGATGAGCTTGGTCTTATCAAGGACCTTGAGAGCAAAAGATTGATGAGTTTCAAAATTTGTAGCCAAAATGACCTTTCCAAAATTGCCCTGCCCTAGAGTTTGTCCCAATTCGTAATTTCCCACTCGCGTTTTTCCTGCCTGCCGCTCGCCGCCGATGGGCTTGTTTTTTTTGTCCACCATGAAACCCAATCCCACAAAATTCTCTTCATTTCTTTCCAATTATATAATAGGATTTTTAATTGGATAAATATTATAATTAATAATATTCACATTAATGACCAAGACTTGTTGCTCCATGCAAGCCCACCCATGTGATTGCAACAAAATCATATATTTTGCCAAAACGATTTAATTATATCATTAATGTTTTGTCTCCTTATTTTTAGATTCTAAATTTTAGCCACCCTATTCTAATTATAGCCAATTTTTTTAAAAGAATATTTCATTTAAAACTAAAATATTTAACTTTTAAAACTTATCCGTTTCAAATTGATTCATTAAGATGATTATATTTTTTTTTTTTTTTTTTTTTTTTTTAAATTTTGACATTTGTAGAGTATTTTCCCTTTTTTTTTTCCACATCAAAAATCTCCAAAATAATATTCCATACTATTTTTTATTATTCAAATATATATGCATATATATATATTTATTTATTTATTTAGGGGTTTTTTCATATATAACAAAAATAGAGTAAAAAATTGCATATATAGCACAATTTTTATAGAAAAATTTCAAGTGATTGATATCAATCACTTGTATTTGATTGATAAACTCAATCACTTAACAAACTGATTGATATTAATCAAATACCGCTGATTGATATCAATCACTTGAAATTTTGGTATAAACTAATTTTTGATCATTAAATGATCTAGTAGAGAGTATCTTAAAAAAATTAAAATGTAAAAGAAAAAAGGAAATTTTTTTAATTTTCTTGAATTTTTTGTAGTTTTTGTAGTGTCGATTTGTTCATGAAAAATAGTTGAGATGTATAATATATAAGTCCTAAAAAAAAAGTGGAAAAAGTACCTTAATTAAAAACTAAAAAGGAAAATTAAATTGTCACATGGAAGACATGAACTTTTTTTTTTTTTTTTTTGAGAATTGGAAGGCATGAACTTTGTGTAGCCGTGGAGCAAAGTCTTTGGTTAGATATTACTTATAAATATAAAACTTTATTGATTGGTTCACATTGATGACACCAAAGTTGTGTGGCCAACAAACAAAAATAGCCCTACCAGAAAACGTCACCTCTAGTGACACGTTATCGACCCATCGCGTCAAATTAACTCGATTCCACTTATTTTTATGAAGCGTTTATATGAGGAGTTAGTTTGATAAGTTATTTTGAAGAATTATTTTGAGTAGTTAAAAATTGAGAGTTGTAGTCAAAAGTTAAGTTTGAATGTAATTTTTTTTATAAAGAAACTAGAGTAAAAAGTGTTTGGATATTGATTTAAAATGAGTAGTTAAAAATGAGTTATTTTGATTAATTAGAAATGTATAATTAGAAACAAGTGGTTTGGAAATTATGAGTATTGATTATGTTGATATGTCTTGAACGACTGATGCACTGCATTCGTTGACGCATATGCATTAATGCCTTTTATGCACTTGAGTTTTTTTTTATTTATTTTTTTATATGTAATAGTGTTTAATGAGGGTGCATATAAACTCGAATTAAATCTCAGTCGTGTATGATGTTCATTATGTATTTTATTTCTCTTTAATAAAATAGCTTTCCTCCCTACCTGTGAACCAGCTAACACAACGTTAGTGAACCACGTAAACTTTTTGTGTTGTTTTTTTCTTCTCTTTGCGTTTTCTTATTTCTCCATTTTCAATTCGATTGTTGATTGTCGTTTTCAGAGTAGTTGTAAATGAATGATTAGAAATGAGTGGTTAGAAATGAGTGGTTAGAAATGAGGAGTTATTTTTAATAGTACAAATGAGAAGTTATTTTGAGTAGTTACATTAACTCGTTTGGGTGTAGTTTTTCAAGGAGGAATTAGTAACTTATCAATCTAAATCCACCTTAAATATGACAAACAAACATCCACTAGAACATTTAAATTTCAAGAAAATTTGAAGAATAATAATTCTAACATAAATATTTATCATGAATTAAAATTTTCATTTATTAATTTTTTTTTAAAGATTCTCTTGATTATTAGATCATTCCATGATAGTTGAAATATTCATCTCTTTTATTCATGGCATACATCTGGTATACTGTTGGTACAATCTGTTGAATCTGAAGAGAATTCAAGGCAATGTGAAGATTTGTTGTATTATGCTTGAACGCATTGATGCTCCTGCGATTACTAGTCGGGGGTCTCGCTACCCGGTCAGCGAGCGGAGGTCTCATTGTCTCGACAGCGGGTGGGGGTGCGGGGGCAACACCCTCGTTGCGAAAATGCATTATTGCGTTTAGCATTCTGTTGCACGAACGGATTTCTATGTGCAAGAGCATTCCGTAATTCCGCGTTGCACGTCCGCATCCGCATCCGCATCAGCATCTGTTTCCGCATGCGAATTCTATTAGTTTACGCATTCTGTAATTAGAGTTTAATGAAGGCGCAAATATAAGTCTGAATTAAACCATAGTCATTGATGATGATGTTCATTGTGTAATCTGTATTACGACGCTCCTCTCAATAATACTCGTTCTCCCTCTGCCCGTGGATTAGCTAACACAACGTGTGAACCACGTAAATCTGTGTGCCGTTTTCTGTTCTTCTTTTCTTTTACGTTCTTCGTTTATCTGTTTTACATCTTCGTTATCAATTATTAATTGTCGATTTCATAACATCAACCTCTCCTCAACTCCAACATCTCCTATTTAATTTTTTAAATGTCACATCAAACATTTTTTCTAATTTTCAATCATATCATATGATAAAAAAATATCTTTGATTTAATCTTATCAAATATCACATCAAACTTTGTCTAATTTTCAACTGCATATTATAAAATAAAATATATTAAATTTATTAATTAATATAAATATGTCATGATTACATTATAAAAATAATATAAAATAAATACTTTTTACGACATCTTCCCTTCAAAACACTAATCTCCAAACAACTACTTCATATATTTAAATCACCCTACTTCCTCTTCCATTTTCTCTCCTTTCCTCTTTTCAACTCCAAAATTTAATCACCCCGAAGACATCTATCATTTTAGTGTATACTCTTTGTCACACTAGTAGAAATCGTGAGAACGATGACCGGCGTAGGCGGTCATCGTTTTACATTTATGACCGGCAACCGCCAGTCATAAAAGATAAAGTCATCGTTTTACATTTATGACTGGCGCGTGGCAGCCGGTCATAGATGTATAACG
>JBBMEF010010977.1:0-21946 GCA_037832685.1 Sicyos baderoa | reverse complement strand
TTTTCATTGTTTTTCATCACTTTTTGTAACTCTTCATTTTATCAATGAATGGTTTCTGTTTCCTATCAAAAAAAAAATATGAGGATTCACATCGTCTTTAATGAGGATGTACGCTTTGTTCAACCCCTCAGAACCAATGGGCTATCTTCGATTAATGTGTTTGGTTTGGATTTGAAATAAGGATTGTTTTTCCATGATTCAGGGGGTCTTCTTGAGATAAAGGTAAAGTGTTGTGGGTGTGGCACGCTAGCTTTATCGAAACTTTGTGGAGAGTCAGGAATCGCCTTTTATGAGGGTGTACGAACGAGTTGACTGGCTTTGTTTAATATGTGTTTGATTTGAAATAAGGATTGTTTTTCCATGATTGAGAAGGTCGTCTTGGGTCACCTATAAAGGCAAAGTGTTATGGGTGTGGCACTCAAGCTTATTCGAAACTTTGTGGAGAGTTAGGATTGGGAGAAATAATACGTTTTAGGGAGGTTAAGTGATCGTGGGAAAAGGTTTCGAAATTGGCGAGGTTTAACGCCTCTTTGTGGGCATAAACCATTTTGATAATGTAAGCTTGGATTGGTTTGGTTTTGTTGGACAAGAGCCCTTTTGTAGCTTGTTTTTAATGCACTTTTTTTCTATGGTTCCCAATGAAAGGCAATAAAATGATAACACATATTAGTGCCAATGACAAATGAGCCATAACAACGAATAGACAACAAGAGCAAGACCATGAAAGGAGAAGTGGGTTGGCATTAGGCTTTAGCAAGCAATAGATGAGTGAGAATTGTTGTTGAGTGCGGCTAAACCCATTGAGTAGCTGCCTTAGGTAACGACATATGGAAAATGGTTTTGGTTCGTGTATTTTACAGGATAGTTGCTCCTTGACATCGATGTTGATTGAGTGTCAACACATGATTCAACTTTTGTGTGGGAATATCGTGCGAATTCGCTACCAAGTTGCTTCTTCTCTAGCAACTTTCTTCCCCTTACCCTATTTTCAACTAAAGAAGTGAACATGGCAATGTTCCTTTTGAAGCTTGTGTGATTCCTCTCCACTCCATCTATCGTCGATCTCATTGGCGATGGACCGTGGGTCTTCTCCAAACATTTCACCATTTGGCATCGATTGGGATTAGTCTTGATATTCCTCACTTCCTTCTAGTCAGATCAATTGAAGATTCTCAGCATACGAGTTCATCTTTAGGATGGGTAGCTACTTCATGAGATAATCCCTTTGTTTTACAAGTCCTCCCCTCTTAGGATCATAAGTTGGGCGTTCAACTTCGTGAGAGATTTGACTTGTATTTTTTTCCGTATTACCTCATTGTAAATAAGGCTATGAACCCCCGTAACACTTTCATTTTATCAATGGAAATGTTTTGACCCATTAAACAGGTTAAAGATGGTAACCAATATGCTTAACTAAACAAAGCCTACTAAGTATGGATTGGTTTAGTTCAATACGATTCATTGAAAACCATTAAACATGGATGGTTTAGTTCAATTAGAACCGAACCCATACGCTTAACTAGGCAAACCCTAGTATGTATGGGTTTTTATATTTGAGAACAATAGAGGATTGGAGACTCAAACACAGATCTTGTGGTTGTTACATATTAAATATGTGAATTGAACTATGCTCATTTTGGCACAATTATGGGTTGTTTTTTCCAATACAATTCTTGATTCGTCGTGTAAACCACGTCCATCGCTAGGCCAGGTACCGAAAGACATCGAAGGAATGGAGACACGGGAGGTGCCTACAAATGAATGTCACAGGTGAGTTTCGAACCAGGGACCTTGAGGGGAGCTGATAAATTCCAGCTCTATCAAGCTCTCCTCCCTCAATGACTTTAGTCAAAAGAATATTCAAGTTCTATTGATTGAATAGAAGAGTCATCTTATATAGGCCAAGGGGCTAACTAACTATCTAACTAATTGCATAAATGACCCTAAGATATTCATAATACCCCCCCTTAAGGCCCAATCCTATCATTACCCTCCCCTTTAAAGCATCTTATCCTCAAGGTGTTTACAAACAAAATCACAAGAAAAACAATTCTAAATTGACATACAAACTATTAAAGTTGAATACAAAAAAAGAAATGAAAATTTTCCGACGAAGATATTTTTCGGTGGTCGGAGTGGTTGGCGGCGGCTGGTGGTTGGAGTTGGTGGCCGGAATTGGTGGTGACAGCTGGGGCTGGTGGTCATGGTGGTCACAGGTGGTGGTAGCTGCAGCATGGATATCCAACCATCTATTTTAGACAAGGCCTGGGCCTTCAAAATCAATTTCAGTTTTGGCCCATTAATCTTCCCTCCATTTAAAATTGTTCTATTTTCCAGCAGCCCACTTTGAGGTGGTTTAAAGAGCCCAATAATGGCCTTTATTTGCCCTAATTGAAACAATGCAAAAGTCGCTTTCTTCCTTTTTCCAGCTTTGAACCAAATTGCTGAACCGAACCAATTTAAATTAATGAACCGGGCCCAACATTGAACCAATTTAGAAACCCTAATTTCTCCAAGAATTCTCCAAGATGAGGTGGCAAATCCTTCTTCCTCAATCGATCGAACTGTTTGGCAGCCTTTGCGATACGACACTTTAATGGCTACCTTCATTGTTTTCTTCTGCACATGGTATTGTTTCTTCGTCATATTCCATTGCGCACGGCGGCGGAATTTCACCGGCATCCACTGGGCACAGCGGCGACGCTTCATCGGACTCCATTGAGCACGACGGCGACACTTCATTGACCTCCACTGAGCACGGCGGTGCTTCTTCCTCAATTTCTGGTGCGCTTGAAACTTCTTCCTCTTCGATCGATCGAATTCATTGGCAGCCTTCACGATACGAAACTTCTTCTTCCAAATTGACCGAAATTGCTGGCAGCCTTCGCGATTCGCATTATTATCTTCCCCATTCGATTGAAATCGTGTGCAGCATTCACAAAGCGAGAAGTCATCTTCAAGGTAAGATCATCGCAAAAAAATTCAAAAGCACCATGGGATTTTCGAACGGCTTTAATCTCTCGCGATTGTCGGCCATGAAATCCATGGTTGGCGTTGGTGACCATCGACGACCAAGAATTGCGGTGGTCGGAGTCTAATATCACCAGTCTTTGCATCTGGCAGCCAAAGATTGTGACGGCGACGGTAACCCCAGTTGATCGATGAGGATTTTCAACCCATGTAATTAACATCTTCTCCGGCCAAGGGGGCTTTTGTCGTCTTCTTGGTATTCTAAACTGTGTGTTACATCTCATTTTCTTGATTTTCTCTTTCGATTTCTTAAACTTTGTATCTCTTCTTTTTCTGCTCTTAAACCATTGTTTTTTTCAACTTCTCCATTTGTATTTTCTCTTTTTTTCCTTCACATGCTTTCCTTCCCTCTTCTTTTGTCTTCTCTTCTCCACAAAATTCTTTTCCGGTTGATTTTTCTCTCTTTTCGGTCGTAATCGTCGATGCTTCTTTGTGCTTATATCCATTGCAATTTCCTCTTTTTTTAAGAACAATTTTTCTCGATTTTTTTGTTCCACAGCAACCATACCTTCTTCATATTCTTTCCTCCATTCTTCTGCTTGAATAACCAACATTGGTATTGCTTCCTCTTCTTTCTTGATCATTGCAGTGGGTTCCATCAACGTTGTTTCTTGATCTTTTTTTTCCTCTTCATAAGATGGGTTGCCAACCAATTCGTCATTCACTCTTTCGGATTTGGCCAATGCTTCTTGATTTTCATCTTTTGCCAAATCTTTCTTCAATTCTTTCAACTCTTCTTTGAACTCTTTTATTAATCTCATCGGCTCCTCATTTCGTCTCGGGAACAAGGAATCGATCTTTGAATCCCACGATTTCTTAAATGCTTCTCTTACTACTCTTACGCCCGTTTCAATGATACTCGCATCAATCTCCATGATTGAATGCTCTGATACCAATTGATAGATTCTAGCTCTATCAAGCTCTCCTCCCTCAATGACTTTAGTCAAAAGAATATTCAAGTTCTATTGATTGAATAGAGGAGTACATCTTATATAGGCCAATGGGCTAACTAACTATCTAACTAATTGCACAAATGCCCCTAAGATATTCATAATACCCCTTAAGGCCCAATCCTATCAGGAGCACACCTACAAAGCTCATGCCTTCAACCATTTGTGCCACTCCTTGGGGACAGTTTGTTCAATTTCTTACATCCTAATTACGTAATCCCATCTACAAGCGTAAACCTTTTTTTTGGATAAGAAACAATTTCATTGATTATGAAATTACAAAATATAGATATAGATTACAAATGATCACATAAACGATCTCCAATAATTAAGTAGTGTTTCAAAACTATATGAATAAAATAACGGATTAAGTTTACACCAAGATATAACATTAATAGTAATGGTGTCCAAAAAATTCTCGTAAGTGGATTCTTTATCCTTGAAGATCCTCCTGTTTCTCTCCAGCCAAATGTTCCAACAAAATGCTCTAATAAAGTGTTCTCACAGTATTTTCTTCTCCTTCTTAAATGGGTGGCCCAAGAGTGTGTTAAATAACAATGAGTTTAGATTCGGTTGTAAAGTGATTGGCCAATTAAAAGCATCTCTGATAAAATTCCAAAATCTGGATGCATAGGTGCACGTGCTGAACAAGTGGGAAATGGATTCAGATTCATTCCTGCAAATAGTGCACCAATGGGGGGATATGGCTCTACTCATAAGCCTCCTCTGCAGCTTGTCATTTGTCAATAATGCTTCGTGTGATAGTTCCCACATAAAAAATTTGATTTTTTTCGGATATTTACCCCTCCAAATAGGCTCATATAGATTGATTGATTGATCCTCGAGCCTGTTGGACAAGACCTTCACCATAGATTTAACCGTAAATATACAAAATGGTTCCGCCCTCCATACTGCCAAATCATGGCCATCAATAAGAACCGCCGAATTTAAATGCAAAGTCAAGGCGCAAAATTCTTCAATTTCCTCATCCTTCAAATTCCGTCTAAGCCCCAGGTCCCATGTCGACTGTTCCAGATTCCACAATGAGCTCACCACAGTTCCTTTTCTTTTAGATAAGGAATATATGATCGGAAATTTAATTGCCAATGGAGTCTCATGAATCCAAACATCTTCCCAAAAAAGGATATCATTCTCATTCCTATTCTTATAGGAGATCATGTCAAGGGTCTTATTCCGCATCATTAATATGAACCTCCATGGGCCTTTGTATGCCTTGTTGGAAATCAGTGCATGCTTATTTAAACAAGTAGATTGGTCATATTTAGCATCGATAAATCTTTTCCATAAGACGTCTTTTTCTTGGCTATATCTCAATATCCATTTTGACAGAAGTGCCTCATTTTTAATTTTTATATTCCCAATGTCGAGACCACCTTGTTCCTGTGGGAGAGTAACCGCTTGCCAGTTAATGAAATGCAGGCCTTTGTTATCAATGTTGTCTTTCCATAGAAAATTCCGGATCAATCTTTCAAGGCGCTTAATCGCTTCACTAGGAATTTTAAAGAGCGACATGTAATAAGTGTGAGTCTACCTCCTTTAGAAATATGGCCATGTTTCCAGGACGAGATCTTTTTCTCAACTTTCTCGAGCATAGGTTCCCAAAATGTTATAGATTTTACTTTGCCATGTAACGGGAGACCCAAGTAACTAGTTGGCCAAACCCCCTTTTGCAACCAAATCTAGTTGCCAATCTATTGAGCTCCTCTTCCTCTAAATCAATGCCAAGGATTTCAGATTTGTCGAGGTTAACATGAAGGCCAGATAAGTTCTCATATTCATGAACAATCTTGAATATCCTTTCAATAACTCCCTCATCCGTGCTAGAGAACAACAATGTATCATCCGCAAATTGTAGATGGCTGATAGATAAGTGATGAGATCCCACCGAGAAGCCCTTAATGTGATTATCAATTTCAGCTTGGGACAAAATTCTACTGAACCCATCCATCATCAATATGAACAAGAATGGGGAGAGTGGGTCTCCTTTACGAAGGCCTCTAGTAGCACGGATTTTGCCTCTAGGCTTGCCATTGATAATGATCGAGAAATTCGCAGAGGAGATACAACCGTGAATCCAGGATCTCCATTTAGAACCAAAGCCTTTAATTCTAAGGATGTCATCCAGAAAATTCCAATCAACGGTATCAAATGCCTTTTCCACGTCTAGTTTTATAACCACACCCTTCTTCTTTTTGCAGTGTCATTCATCAATCAATTCATTGGCGATCAGAACAGAATCAAGGATCTGTCTTCCTTCCACAAATGTCGATTGGTATTCCGATATGGTACAAGGAAGGACCAACTTCAGTCTTTGAGAAAGAACTCTAGCAATAATTTTGTATAAACCAGTAGTGAGACTAATTGGTCTATAATCATTAACACTTTTAGCATCAACTTTCTTAGGGATCAGGCAAATGTAGGTCTTATTAACACTAGCATTGACTATGCCATTCTTAAAAAACTCGTGGAACACTCTCAGTAAATCAGACTTAAGAATGTGCCATGATTTTTTGTAGAATTCCGCAGTGTAGCCATCAGGACCCGGAGATTTATTGGTGCCAAGATTGCAAATTACCTCCCAGATCTCTGCCTCAGTAAAGGGTTTCTCAAGTGTAAGGGCTTGTGCATTCATGATCAGACTCCAATCAAGCTGTAGAGGGAAATTCCCAACCCTGGTTTGTTTCTTGTAAAGCCTCTCATAGAAGGATATGAATTCATTTTCAATCTCAGAATCCGATGTAAGGCTAACTCCATTAGTCGAAAGAACTTCAATGATAGAACTTTTCCTCCTTCTAGCAGCAACAATACGGTGAAATAACTTGGAGTTTCGTATTTGTTCTTTTTTTTTTTTTTTCCATTAATAAAGATTGTTTCCGTTTCAAAAAAAGAAATAACTTGGAGTTTCATCCCCCTGCTCAAGCGAAAGTTTCTTACAGCTTTGTCTACAAGCGTAAACCTTATGGTGCAAATCATATCTCTCTGGCAAGAATTTCCAAAACCATTACTCTAAAGGGACAAGGTTCTTATTTTCTAAATTACCAAACACAATCCCCCTTTGGAAACAAGACTAAAATTTTTCTCCAACCAACTAAATGGTCGTTAACCCCTCCCAACATAAATGAAATCAACATAGATGAGATAACTTGATTGAAGGGTGAATAAAATCAAACACAACACCAAAATCTCTTATTAGACACCAAATTAATCCTTTAAAGAACGTAAAGGGAAAGTTACATGATTCAACAAAGTAATGCTTGTTTATAAGCCATACAAGGGAGGTATCTTTTTTCCACTTTTTATAAGAAACTTTTTTATCCATTAGTGTTCGGGTCAACTTACACGACGAATCTTCTCATAGGACAATTGTCTAATCCTAATACATTTAGTTGCAACTGCAAGGTAGGAGTACAAGGCAAAACCGAAAAAACCAAAAACCTGCCAAAACCGACCGAAGCCGATCTTGGATTGAGCCGAAACCAAATTTATTAAGAGATTTTGGTTTTAAGTTGAGGAAAACCGAATATGTTCGGTCGGTTTCGGTCTTTGGTGGTTTGTATCAGATATAAGCCGAAACCGACCGATCATATATAAATTAATAATATAATTAAACAAAATCGTATTACAGCTCAAGTGGTAGTTGATATCGTGAAGTTTCCCTCCTCGCAATGGTTCGATTCACGCTCACTGCGCTTTAAATTTATATTTTGTCAACTATCACCGTTTATAGTATATAATTATTATTAACGAAGAGTAATAAATATCAGACATTGGTGAAGGCTTTAGCTGACTTAGCCTTTGGGTAAGGGTTCAAATCCACATGTTGTAATTATATAATTATATATTGATTGTGCATCATTTCTTCTCCCCATCGGTGAATCGATAAGCCGAACTGAGCAACCCGTCAGTTCAAATGATTCGGCTAGGAATTTAGTCGGTTCGGTGGCGGTTTCATGGAATTGGACCGAATACTATCAGTTCGGCTCCGGTTCTACCCAACACCCCGACTGCCAGGAAACCTATAGGATTTTTTTTAACAAGAGTAACCATGCCCGTCCCTAGGCCAGACACCGAGAGACATCGAAGGAATTGAGGCAAGAGGTGTCTACAAATTAATGTCACGAGTGAGTCTCGAACCTAAGACCTTGAGGGGAGCACACATTCAAAGCAAGGAAACTTGTAGGATATCAATTCCTAGGTAACTGACAACTATGGATTGAACTCATTCTCTCTTAGTTTACCAAGACCATTTTGACCAACTATGTATGAAATATATAACGGAATAAGATATTAAAGAATAAAAGAAGTTATAAAAGAGAGGTGTTTTTCTTAAATGAAGCAATGCTACTAAGATAGATAGCATGGTAAAAGAAAAACCTAACACTGATAATCAAGTAGTTTGAATCCATATAACATACCTTTTCTTCTCCACCACCAAAATCATAGTCATCATCTTCCTACATATAGAAAACAAAGCAAATATAAATAAACAAAACCATGTTTCTATGAGCAAATATAAATAAACAAAACCATGTTTCTATGAACCCATAACCAAGATTGTTAACTAGTAAAACATGAAGGAACATAAAAGCACATATAAAGAGACGGTCCAACCAAGGAGCCAAAACAACTAACAAAACAAAAAAGGGCTTCAAAAACAAAAGCAAATTGAACCCATCATTTAAGTAACGAATGCATCATATGCATGAAAAGAAAGAATTCAACTTCTTTTATAAAAAAAAATTATAAAAAAGGAAAAGGAAAAGGAAGAGAAAGGCAAGCAATTGTCTTACATGTTCTTCACTGAAATCATAATTGTCCTTGGGAAACTCCATAACAGGTTGCATGGACAGATTTTTTGTTTCACAAGTCAGGTGGTTTTCTACACTAGATTCCCCATTGCTTTGATTCTAAAATATTAGAATCGATATCAGTATAAAGGATTCAAATTGGTCTGAGCTTTGAACACAAAATAGATACACATACAACTTACACAACGACGACCGGCGAAACTAAGCAAGTCAATTTCATCAACCTTGTGTGAAGTAGAGCACTCATTCCCTTTTTCTGGAGCATATATCTCGATAATTCAGTCTTAACATATTTCACAAAATAATATGGATGAGATTAGTGGCTTCTTGTCCTTACCATGATCTTCTTCTACTTCTATCTCTTCAGCTTCTCCAATACTCGTTTCAGAGCTAACTTCTGAATCATCTGTGTCAATTGGACTTTTTAGCTAAGAATTTGCACAAGCTAGCCTACTTAAGTTACCCAATATTATTATGTTTGCCACCATACTACCTTACATATACTTCAACTATTTGTAGGGTATATATTAAGAGTGACGGTGTACTAAGAAATAATGACAACATAAATGTAGAAGGATATGGAAGCCTCAACAGACAACCAAGGATCTCCATTAATAAGCCTTTATGGCCTTGATTCCAAAAGCTTTAAGACGCCATAAGAGCATTTGTCTTTAGAGTTAGACCCATAATTGTTCTGTACTTTTTTTTTTTTATATTCGTGACTGTCTGGGCAAGGAAACCTGTAGGAAATTAATTCCTAGGTAGGTGGCATTAAATGGGGTAGGGATAACAAGAAATGGGAAGCAGAGGGAACCTCCCAAACTAGTCAAAGGAGTTGCACAAGAACTAAACAATTCACCTACATACACGAAATTCAAGAAATAAAATAATCTTCAATGGTACAAAAACAAATCGTGTTCATCCAACAAATGCTTGACATAATTGACAATCAAACGATTCTCAGAATGGATGACAAAGTCAGTAATCATTCTGTGTGCTTTTCCCTAAACAAAAAAAGTAGTATTGACAAACCTACTTGTCCAGAAATCTGAAAACCAATTAGGCCCAACGTATGAAGCACGAACAATTCAAAATAGGGAAAGAATTTGTGTTGAACACGTATCGGACACACATTCTTCCAAATATTTCTCGGACACGTGTCCGACACGCCATTTTACTTGTTCTTATTTTTTATTATTTTTTAATAAACGGACACACACACCTCGAACACACCTTGGACACATCTTGTAAGCATGTGTGGTATTTGAACCCAAATGTTAAAAACTCAAACCCAAAATAATTAATTTTATAGTTAACTAAATAATAAAAAGATAAAGGAAATGGTAAAAGAAAAACAAAAAAGTCATCTCTCTCATTCATCACAAAAAAGCCAACCACCTCTCCTTCCTCATGAAAATTTTTTTGTCTACATCTTCTAAAATACTTGTTTGCCGCCACCTCCCACGCGGCATGTCTAACCGACGTCCATTGTAATTAACTTGACATGAGTACAGTTAGTATTTTATGCTAAATTTACATATTTACTAAAAAAACAAATTAGTGTATCCTCAACGTATCCGTATCCAAGTTTTATAGAAAATGGAGTATCATAGTGTCCTATCGTGTTTGTATCCGTGTCCCGTGTCCATGTATGTGCTTCATAAGGCCCAACTTATTTACCCACTAATCAGTAATCAGAAACAAACTTCCTGTCAAATGATTAACAAAGAAGAAAAGATAATGGTTCGTCGTTCACCTTTCTCTCCTGCATATCTTTTAAGAAGCTCTTCCAGAGGAAGATCCACTTCATTTTGCAAAGCATCCAATTCTTCTTGCCTTTCTTCTTCAGTAATCAGAGCCTCATCTTCATCTATGGTCTGCTCATTATCTTCCTAAACATTTGTGAGAAAACATATTACTTACAAGGAAATTGAGATTGAATAAGCAAAAAAGGCACCAACAGTTTGTAAAGCAAAATCAAAAATTGAGATTGAGTGTATTATTAGCCACCTTCCTACATTGGCCGGGAGGAAAATTCCAAGTTTGCCTCGATCGGGAAGTTGAAAATTACAAAGAAGGTAAAATTCTTTATCTAACAGGTTTTACACAAAAAGTGAACACTTTATTTTCTTGATAACCGTGATTGTACAAGCCAGCTTGCATGTACCTTGACTAATGTCACGGGACATATCATCTGACCCTACAATATTTGGATGTCAAGGAAACTCGTAAGAAATTAATCCCTAGGTAGGTGGCCACCATGGATTGAACCCATGACCTTTAACACCCTAATGTCCTCTTTGACCACTAGGTCACTCCATGATGGTTAAAAATGTGAACACTTTGGACAGGGTGACAAAGAAGTTGCCCAACTTGATGGGGTCGTTGGAGGTTTCAATTGTAGGCTGATGTCAATGGGCAAAAGTGTTCACCTTACACCTCCACTAATCCCATTCAAAACAGTTATTGCGCCTTCAATATTTGATAATCAGAACTTACTGGAATCTAACCATTGAAAGTGTCAGTGTGTCACCACAGAGTTTGAATATACACCCCTAAAGTTCTTTACTTCTAGTTCTTGACCTACCCAATAACATTCAGGTCCACTTATGGTGGTTCAAAGATTCATATTTTTCAACTAATTGGTTTCAATCACACAATGTCCAAAAGTAGGATCAATATTTCTTTCCTTCCTAAAAAACCAAGATAAAGAAGAAAAAAAGATGGAGAACCCACTAAAAATCATCTAACAATTAAAAATAGTGAAACAATTTTTTCAACTAATCTTTTTGGACAACTGTCTGGCTCTACTATATTTGGTTGCCAAGGATACTCAAGGAAATTAATTCCTAGATAGGCGGTCACCACGGATTGTAACACATTCCCTCTCAGCATTGAATAATTCTCACGTTTTTTTTTTTTTGAGTTCTACAACAACAATTGGGGATGGGGGGATTTGAACCTATGATGTCTTGGTCATTGGGCGTACACTGGTGCAGCTGAGCAATTTCTCATGTTGAGAACCAGGTCAACCCATGATAGTTAATACAACAAAATTACTATAAATATTGTGGAGAGATAAAAAAGAATAGACTTACTGATTCATCGTCTGATCTTACATCAAATTCTTCATCAAAGTCCGCAGAATCTGACTCATGTCCTGTGAAAATATTCTCAAAATTTTCAACTAAAATTAACCATTTGTATAAGGTAATAAAATTAGAATATCATAATTTTCAGCATACCAACATTTAACTCTGCAGGTTCAACAGCTTTGCTTTCATCCATTTCTTGGAAGTGAACATTGTGTGGCTCATTTGTAGAATTCATCTGCGATGGTTTATAAGGTTCAACGAGATTTTCTGCCAGCATTGTCGAGTACCTAAATTTGCAATATGACACTTCACCTCATTAGGTGGCAAGTTATGAGAATAAGGATTAAAAAGAACTTTGTACATAAAAATCATCCCCTCCCAACATCAAACACCAAGCAAATTGAGCACCTTTCTGTTTGCCCTAAAAGAAACTCGAGGTGTTTGTCAAGTGCCTTTTTCTTTTTCTCGTCAAGCTCCATCTGATGCTTGTAAAGCACCTGAAATTAAAACTTGATCATTTCCAATTTTGAGAAGAAGAAAAAAAACTAATCAACCAAAAGAAACCATGGGTGATGAGAAAATAGTATTATATCAATAAACTTGCCAGCTTTTCTATTTTCATCCAGAACTTCTTTACATCCTTTGAAATATTGAGAGCAACTTTTCTCATCCGCTGCTCCTCTTCCTGAGCAAAATAGAAAATTGCACATCAAGAATTAATGATCCCATGAATAACATCAACACTAGTGACTGTTTGAAGTAGTGTTCAGATGTAATTTTCAGTTCTACAAAAAAAAAAACGGATTAATTAATGAAGAATTTTTTTAGTATGATGATTTTTTTTCCTTTTTAAAAGAGAGAGAGAGAAAACAGAAACAGCATTTTTGTTGTTTTCATGTATTTTCTATAGCACTGTCTTGGTTAACTTTTGATGAATACTGGTTGTCAAACACAAGAATAACAAATAATCTTACAAACAATAATTAATTTAAAAGTATTATAAAACGGTTTCAAAACATCAGTTAACGAAACAGTTTTATTATAAAAAAAAAATCCTCAAACAACTCCTCGATTTTTTGTTCATCCTCTTTTTTTAGATAAGAAACAATTGCACAATGATGCATTAGATTACAATGAGAAAGGGTCAAAAGATATTCTGTTCATCCTCAGGACAAGGTTTTTTTTAAAAAAACCAGCAAAAATATTTCCAATCAATCAGAGATAATGCAGAACCTTCAACTTCCTTTCTTCCCTTGTAGCTTGATCTACCATGCCTTTGCTAGCTCTTAGTGCAACCCTTTTCGCTTGAGCTAATTTCCATTTTCGCTCAGACTCAAAGTCCTGCAAATAATCAACTTACTTGTATGAATGAATGGAAAATTTATACAAAAATTTCAACTTTTAATCAACAAACATCCTTATAAAAGAAAATAGTAAGAGTGATGGGAGCAAAATTTCAAATTAATGTCTTAGTCAATTACCTTTGAAAGCCAAACCATCTCTTCTAAGACATGATCCCAATGTGTTTTAGGTCGAGGAATTTCTCTTGGAACTTCAAGTGTCTGAAATACCAAACAATCAATGTAACATCAGGAGTCAACAAAAAAAGAGGGAGAACTGTTTGAGTCTTGGATGAATGTTCGTGTGTGTGTGTGTGTGAAAGAGGTAGTTGAATGGATGGATGAACTGAGGGAGAAAGATGAAAACCAAGCAGCTAGCATAAGTAACCTCGATTCTCTTTCCCGCAAAGAGGTATAATACCTTTTGACGCTTGACTCTAGTCTCGTGATCAAGTTTAAACCTGGGACCTTTAGATGCCATGGCTTTTCTGTATTGATAATATTCTGGCTACACAGTTTAGGAACCCTGCCAACCATTAGAAGCATGTGAATGCCAATTTGGCTGAAATCTTCTATTTTAGGTACAATGATGCCAATGAAACTAAATGAGTAAAATTTAAGAATGATTATTAGAATGCATGCTAGAACATTCAAGGAATTAGTCCCTTCCCTCGATTGCTTAGAGGAAATCATTCCTCCAAGCTAAAATCTCGAAATGTTAAACTATATACATTTCATAACTATTTCTTGAAAAATTAACGCTCTTTTCCTTTATTCTAAACAACAAAATCCAATGCTGAACAGTGCATTAGTTATGAATCAACTCACGAAGCGCACAAATATTGCAGAATCATGTGGGATGAACATAGAATACTGAATATAGAACCTGAGGCTCAATATTATCAGTTTATCATTCCTTCCCACACATTCTAACAAGAACTGGCAACATGTTCTGATATCACTTCGATTCTAGATGACGAAAAACTTAGGATATTCCACAAAGGGAAGCACCCAAATAGTTCCAAACTTCCAAATCTAAGATTTTCTCTGCACCTCTCTACAGCACCATAGTAGGTAACTACAAAATTCTTTTGTTTCTAAACCCACTTCATTTTGTTCGCAAAACATACAAAAATAACAAAGAAGCTGCAATTTTAAGCTCGAGTTAAAGAATCTTTAAAACTAAACGCTCGAAAAAGAACCAAACGTCCCGAAGAGATAGCGCGGTGGTTGGTGTGTTTTGATGGCTCGAGGTCTCACTTCTAGAATTACTTGTGACATTAATTTCATTTCTTCGATGTCTTTCGGTGCGCGTGTATAGTGGAGCTTAGCTCCAATTTTCCGGTTTCCATAAAAAAAAAAAAAAAAATAGATGACCAAGATTACGTACATTCACTTCCGTAGCTCTAATGCAACCAGTTCTTCGCAACCAAACAAAGCTCCAATCACACGAAAACCAAAACAAACAGTCTAACATGATGCTAGAACCCGCTTCTTCACCAAAAACGCCCTAAACATCTGAAATTACAAACGAAAGTGAGACACATAGAATAAGAAAATGCAAGTTCCGGAGTTGATGTCAAAGTAGAAGACGGAGGAACCTGAAGCGGTCGTTTTCGACGGAAAATGTAGGGTTTTGCAGTCAAGAATCAGCGTAACGAAGATCCGAAGAACGTGAGCCTCAGATCCGAACGAATGAGCTCTGAGGAAGGTCACAAATTAATCCTCGTCCGGCGGCGCCGCTTGAATCGTCTCCGCCGGCGACGGCGACGGTGGTTCTGGATAAACCCCTGGATCTACGGTCAGTGATGGAGCGAAGTAGAATCCGACGGCGGGAAAGTGAGAGTTGCAGGTGAGAGACAGATTTTCTGAATTCTGAAATTTTTTTTGTTCTCTTTCAACCTTTTGTTCAGAAACCATTAAAATCTTTTAACCCCCACCAAAAAAAACCGACCTATGCCGTTCTTTTTTTTTTCTTTTTCTTTTTCCCGTAAAACAAATTAATAATAATAATATTGGAAAAGTTCAAATTTTGGATATTTTTTCTTATATAAAATAGGGAAATTGTTACAAAATAATTAGATTTAGGCAGATTTGAAAATATTTAGCATCATTCATAGTTAAATATACAATATAAACAATATTTGTTATATTGTATAATATATTAGTTATTCTGTATAAATAGTATTATTTTATGTATATTTAACGTTGCTACAAATTTTCAAATTTGGCTAGTATTGTAAATATTTTATCAATTTAATCGGCAAAAACCCTATAAAATAAGTTTAATTATACTGTAAAAAAAAATAAGTTTTAATTGTTTTTCTAATTATAATTGGTACTCAATTTTATTTTTGGTTAAAATATTATTTTGGTCTCTCCACTATCACCTTGTTCCATTTTGATCCCTAAATTTTTAAAAATTCAATTTTAATTCTTCAACTTTGCAAAAAGCTTAAAAATAGTCTTTGGATTAAAAAAAAAATAACCATAATTAAAATATGATGAATTGTCAAGAAAATAATAATAAAAAAATATGGACTTTCATCTTCTTCATTCCATCTTCTTCGTTTCATCTTCTTCTTCGTCTTCTTTCTTCCACCCATTTTATCCTTTCATTTCAAAATCAACACCACAATTTTAAAAATTATTAAATGCCATTGTCATCGTACATCAATTAGAATGATAAAACTACGACAACATTACATAACTAAAACAAATTTGAATTTTTTAAGTTGTGGTGATGATTTTGAAATGGGAGTGTAAAATGAGTGGAAGAAGGAAGATGAAGAAGAAGATGGAATGGAGAATATGAAAGTCCATATTTTATTATTATTATTATTTTTATGACAACTCATCATATTTTAAATTATGGTTATTTTTTTTTTTAACTTAATGACTATTTTTAAGCTTTTTGCAAAGTTGAGGGACTAAAATTGAACTTTTGAAAGTTTAAGGACAAAAATAGAACTAGGGTAATAGTTGATGGACCAAAATAATATTTTAACCTTATTTTTTATGATTGTAAGTTGACCTCTACTTATGTCATGAAACATAACATATGTTTCTACAATAATTGGATGTCAATAAAAATAGTATAAATTAATTTATAGATAATTGCATGCTATTATATTGAACTCAACTTATCTCAGTTCCTCGAGACTCTTCTTGACCATAGGTCATTGCATGGTGATACTAAAAATTAAAATGAAATATATTTGCGGTTTGGTTTTAGGTTAAAGAAAATTAAATATATTTCAACTATTTGATTTCGGTTCGACCCTTAAACCGAACCGTTTACACCTCTATAAGTGAGAAATGATCACCAACAGAACCAAGTCGACCCCATGAGTTCACTTTTTTCCAACACGGTCTCTGTTTAGCAAGGCACCAATACTAGTCGCATTCGAAGGACTTTGATGACACCAAGATTTAAGGGTTGGTCCGAGTTGTGTTTGGTCCGATAAATTTTTTGAACCAAACCAAATGTTCGATTGGTCAATTTGCTAACAGTCCAAACCCATGTATTAGAGCAATCCAACTATTCTTTTTTTGTTAGGTTGGATTGTATTGGTCTTCTCTTTCCTTTAAAAAAACTCAACTCTCATATCACGTAAATATGTAATAAAATAAAATAAATAAATAAAAAAAAAAGAAGAAGAAAAGCATCATACTCTATTTGAACCATTTGTTTTAGATAAAGTATACTTTAATCCAGGTAGATAAACTATACTTGAACTCATAAACTATACTTAAACCTATGTTGTCTATTTTTACTATTGTATGTTCTTATCAATATGTTAAAAAGCTATTGGGAAAACTTCTTTTTTGGTCTTTACTTTTTGGCTAAAGTTTCACTTTGATCCCCATGTTTCAAAATCTAATACTTTTATCCTTGACATTTCAATAATAATCATTAATTTATTAAATTTTAAAATTAATTTAGTTGTCATCATCATCAATATTTCGTTAAATCACTAACGGTTTCGTTATCTCAAGGACTAAAGTTGAGAATTATTGAAATATCAAGGATAAAAGTGTTAGATTTTAAAACATAAGAATCAAAGTGAAATTTCAGCCAAAAGGTAAGGAACTAAAAAGGAAAATTTCCCAAAGCTATTTTATTAATTAAGTTTACGCGCGCATATATATAATATATATATATATATATATGTATATATAAATATATATATAATAGCATTGATAGTTCGAATTGGGTTAGATTGAACGAGCAAAAAATCAGCCAAAAACAAACTCAACCCATCAAAAATTATAAAATCATAACCCAACCTAACTATAATTATAACCCAACTTAATTTTTACGATTTGGGTTAGGTAGTTCAGGTTACTTGAGTTGTCAATTTTTTGTACACCCCTACCAGGATCTGGCCTCCCGAAGCATTAATCTTCAACCTCGGGAGGTGACGCCTCTCTTTAGATGAGAGGGTTGTCGAGAACCTCATCGGAAGAAGGAAACAAAACACCACTACGCAAGCAAGAGAACAACCCCAACAATACTCGAGCAACAACCACAAAAGGCTAAAAAAAAAGAAACCTCAAAGGTTCAAAGACACTGAAACTCAAAATGTTCAAGATAAAAGATAAAAGATAAAAGGCAGAGCTTCTCTCACTATCGAAATAAAGTTTTTTTTTTTTGTGTTTTTTTTAGATTACAATAATTTGGAGTGGGGAAACTCGAACCTAAGACATTTAAGTCATTAGGTATATATTAATGCCGCTTGAGCTATTGCTCTGATTGACATCAAAATAAAGTCTTAGTTCTTCTCTTTTGTGAACTTCTAATTATGGCCATATACTTTACATTTTCTGGTTGTTCTAAACATTAATATAATCTTCCTTTATTTATTTATTGTCACTACTGTTATAGCTTAGTCATAAGACTTATTAAATTTAAAAGACTAAAATGTCAATTTGTAAACTTTAAGGGATGATATAAATCATAAGAGATTTAAAGTTAATACAATTGATCAAGAGAACTTCTCTAGTAATCAAAATATTGCTAACAATAAAACAAACCTCATCTACTCATTAATGATCACACATTTCAAACTTTAAATACGACACACCTAAAGTGACATAGTGATTAAAATGACGTTGACTATTTGGATAAGAAAAAGTTCAATTTAAAGTAGTCACCTATTTAAGAATATACTTTTATTGGTCTCAAAATATTTGTAGTGTAGAGTTAAGTAGTTTTAATGCAACGATGGTTGATCTGCATGTAAATTATGGGTGATAATAAAAATTGAAAATCAACAAAACCAAACCGATCCAAACCGATCTATTGGATTGGTTCAAATTTCTTACATAATCTTGGACATATTAATTTTTATTTGTAGAAAACCGAAAATAATTGGATCAGATCAGTTTTCATTCATAAAAACAAATAAAAATCTAATCAAACCAATATTAATTTATTTACTTTCATTCTTTTACCATCATTAATTTGTTTATTGATAAATAATTAATCATTTTTGTTTAATTTAATTATAAACTTTGAGAATTGTCGAGAAAAAAAACATTTAAATAAATGTCGGAAGTAAAATAACAACTAAAATAGTAAAAACGAATTAAGTTGTAGCGAAATAAAAGTAAAGAATCAAGCCAATAATTTTATCATTTATTGAACTTTGGTTCGATTTCTGTTTTTGTCAAATCAATTCAATAAATTCTCGATTTTGCCTAAAAATTAAGGAAAAGCAAACCAATGATTTAATTTTTTATTGGACATTAATTCAATTTCTCTTTTTGTCAAAGTAATTGAATCGATTCAATTATCAATTTGACCTAAAACCAAATAAAACCGAACCAATATCACTCGTAAACTAATGAAGACAATCATAAGTAAATAAGCTTGAAGGATGCGTTGGAAATAAAACATGGGCATTATCTCCCCCA
The DNA here is from genome assembly GCA_037832685.1 of Sicyos baderoa. Taxonomy (NCBI): domain Eukaryota; kingdom Viridiplantae; phylum Streptophyta; class Magnoliopsida; order Cucurbitales; family Cucurbitaceae; genus Sicyos; species Sicyos baderoa. Next base: position 2,783 of record JBBMEF010010977.1, on the reverse strand, counting down.
ATCTTAGCGTCAGCCGCACTTCAATGTCAATCCAATCTCTCTCTCTGACAAAAATCAACTGTTCATCCTCATTTTCTGTTCAATTAGGAGCAACCAAATTGTTTCAAGCAACGCACAATTTCAATCCCCAGCAATGGATTCTGGGCTTGAATCTTCGCGATTAGCGCCAATCGCGATCCATCTCAGATCGTCCGATTAGCCTCTCTTTGGCTGATATGATATCCGATCGCGGCTCAATTGCAGGTTTGTTTCGCCATTGATTCTGTTTATGTTACTATTTGGTTGATCCGCATTTCTATTTTCCTCTTCAACTGGACTTGAGTGGTATTTGACTTGATAGATCTTGATTTGTTTGAGTTTTATTGGAATTGACTGAGATCGTATTCAATCTGTTGAAGCCTTTTATAATTCATGCATCTGTAGGTTTGAGGGGGGTGCTTCACAATAGATTATTGTCTTCTTTTGTAGTAACTTTTAGGAGGTGTTTGGATGAAGTTTTGGATGAGTAGTTAGTTTGAGGGGTTATTTTGAATAGTTAGAAATTGAAGAGTTGCAACAAAAAAATCGTTAACCATCGTGGAGTGGCTCAATTGGTCAATGAGGACCTTGATGTGCATATAGTGATGAGTTCAATCCACGGTGGCCACCTACCCAGAATTAATTTCCTACGAGTTTCCTTGTCATCCAAATGTTGTAGGGTCAAGCGGTATGTCCCGTGACATTAGTCAAGGTGCGCGATAGCTGGTCCGGACAGTCACAAATATCAAAAAAAAAAAAAAAAAAAAACTCGTTTGTATGTGTTTTTTTATTTGTAGAGGAGTTAGAGACAACAACTTGTTTAAATGTGTATTTAAAATGAGAAGTTATTTTGGATAGTTAAAAATGAATGATTATAAATAAGCAGTTATTTTGAGTAGTTAAAAATGAATGATTAGAATTGAGTGGTTAGAAATGAGTAGTTAAAACTGAAGGCTTGTTTTCAATAGTTACAATAGCTCGTTTGGATGTGTTTTTTTTAGGAGTAATTAGTAAATACTAATTTCTAAATTCTCTTTAAATTCGAAAACACCCCCTTAAGGTATTGCCCTGAAATTCTATTGTATGTGTACTTGAAACTGCGAGACTCTCCAAATATTCCATTTTTGCCTTAGACAATTGTAATTCTTAAGGGAGTTTTGCCAGATTGGACTGTGATATCCTATCACAGTAATGGGGAACTAAACTACGAAAATGGTAACTGAGGGGTTTCAAGAAGGTTGAATTTGACTTGATATATATATATATATGTATATTCCTATACATAGAGAGAGAAAGATTTTGTATTGATATATTTATGCACAATGTTTTATTATCGTTGCTTTATGAAGTACTTTGGAATCTCATCCCATATTTTTTTTTAATTCAACAACATTTGGAGGGGGCTTCGAACCCGTAAGCTGTTGATTACTAGATTGTACTCATTAGAACTATGTTATTTTTGGTGAATCTCATCATATCTTTGATGAAAATAGCGGCATAATTTTCTAAGGATTCAAATTCTTTTGTGGTGTTATCTGTTTCTAGGTTGGTGCTCTTTATTTGTTGATAATCTCTTTCATCGTTTCTAGGTTCTTTGTGTAGGTCTGTTCATACTTGGGTTCTCATCCATCAAGGGAATTCGTGGGAAGAATAGCTAAGAGTTGTTCAGATGGCAATCTCCTTTTATGGTAGGGACAACTATCTTTAGAATCTAGGTTTATATTTCAATTGGAAACTAGGATTTTGTTGTGTTTGGATTAGTGTTCTGTTTTCTTGTGTGTTTCATGTTCCAGTGCCAGAGTCCAAGGGGGTGTTTGGGGAGAAGAGGAATGGAAATGATTACGGGGAAGAATGAAAAGAAAATGATTAAGGATTGAATGATTATTTGTGTTTTGAGTGAATGAAACGATTGATTATGGATAAAATAAAGTAATGAGTATAATGAGAATGAAAAATAAAATAAAGTAATGAGTATAATGAGAATGAAAAATAATTATGGAGAGAATACAAAATTATTATCAAAAGAATGAACAATAGTTAGAAGTAGAATAATAAAAAAAAAGTGTGACTCCACCTCACAAACACCCCTAAGGACATGTTTGGCCCATGAGGAAGAGTTGGGAAGAGAAGAGAAAATCAACTTTTACATGTTTGGCCCGCAGACTTATAAATCCTCAACAACTTCAACACTTCACTTCATATCCCATTAAACATAATTTATTATCACTTTTCTTTCATTCCCTTCCCACAAACATAAACTTACTCACTTCTCATCCCATCCCATCGCATCCTTTCATAGCCAAACATGTCCTTAGTTAGAAAGACTGCTATAAACGGCTGGATAAAGGTATAAATTTTAAGTGTAATTAAGGAGCTAGTCTGGTGCTGTTTTATCTGACAGTTCCCTATTTCTAAGAACGAAAACCAATGTATACGTATGCTCTACAAGCTTTTTAGGCTGTTCTATTGGACTGTTATTCTGTTCTCTGACAAGACGTTGAGAAGAATTGAGATTATTCTTCGGATTGCATGAGCATGTATAAATTGTTCTAAATAGACAAAGCACCCCACCAGTTCATAGAAATAGTCTTGAAAACAAAAGTACATATTTTTTTTGGGAGAAATACTTACTTAAATGGTGGACCACGTTACAATCACATACTTTACCTTTTTGAATTTCTTTTTTTGATGAGAAACGAGACTATTTCATTGATAAATGAAAATGATGATAAAGTCTGTTACAAAAGATGCTGCCAATGTGCAAA
>JBBMEF010010958.1:0-21948 GCA_037832685.1 Sicyos baderoa | reverse complement strand
TTTTTTGAAACAAAATTTTAACATTTTCATTTTTTTTAAGGCTAGGGGTATTTTTGAAACATTTTAAAAGTTTAGGGTATTTTTGAAATCAATTTTAACGGTTTTCATCCAATTTTAACGGTAAGGGCATTATTGAAACTTTTGTTAAAGTTCAAAGGCAATTTTGATACTTTTGAAAGTTCAAGAGCATTTTTGAGACAACCTTCAAAGTATAGAGACATTTTCTATAATTTAGTCTTGATTTTATTTACATTCTCGATTCAATTAAAATAGAGAAAAAGAAAAATGTGGAGTGGTTTGATGGATTCCATTGCCAGATCATTCATAATAACTTGAGCACAAGTGGCCACGGCACATTTTATGTGTATAAATATTTGGTAGAAAAATAGAAGTTTCATTGTTCTAATAACAATGGGAAGTTAAAAAGTTCGAATTCATCACCTTCTAATTTAGACGTCACACTAAAACTATCAAGGTATTGTTTGTTGGTAGAGTAACATAGCATTGATAGAATTTAAAAAATATATATAAATTACAACCATTTGCATAATAACTTTGTCGAAATGTACAAACTTGAGCAAAAACTTTGATCTAATGTATTTTTGTCCTGATCTAAATTCTTATCAATTATGTACCTCTAAACAAAAATTAGACTAAGAAAGCAATTGAGTATTGCACTTAAATTTAAATATATAAGTTGGTAACAAAATCTAGTTAGTTCTAATGTTATGATTTATGGTTTAATAGGTCCGTAACGTGCTAGTTATTTAGTTAATTAAAATGTAAAATTATATATTATATTTTACGGATCATGATATTTAATTAGATTATCATCGAACATCTTCCTCTACTCAATTTTTAGCAATGCTTTATTAATTTTAATATTATGTCACTGTTAGACTCCTTTTTTTTTTTTTTTTTAATTATGAATCGATTTAGTAAATATTATTCTATAAGAAAAACAATAGATAATAGGGGGTATGGACTAAGGTTGGAAAAAAAAGAACTAAAAAGGAAAAATCGACTTATTCCAACTGCTTCAGTGAACAACCCTGAAGTTTTATTTCTTTTTCCAGAATATTCTTTAAATGATTCGGTTTCAGATTTGACTACAAATGCACAATTCAAACTTTTCCATCAAATTAATAAACACACCTTTCAAACTTAACAAACTTTAATAATGTTTGTTGGGTACAGAATGCCAACTGTTCTTTAATTAATTCAAATGCAAAGTTTATATTATATATTAAGAGTTCATAAAGTTTTTGTAAAAAAAAAGAAAAAAGTCCATAATTTTATTATTTTTTTTAATTTGTGTTTATTTCATCATTTAATTTTGTATCAATTAATTTTCCTTCACCTCTACAACTTTTTTGGGCCAGATCTACTCATCGACGGTGTGTTTTGTCCACCAATCCTTCTAACTTGGTTGATTCGATTTACCAAATAATTATTTTAGTTTATTCACCTAAAGTGTGGCAAAATGGTTTTTTTTTTTTTGGGAATTTGCGCTATATGACAAATTTCCTAGTATGCATAGAATTATAGCAACTTTTTAAAAATATTGTAAATATAGCAACTTTTTTTTATAGATTCTATCGAACACTATTGATGGAGTCTATCAGACATTATTGATGGAGTACATTATTGATGGAGTCTATCAATCACTATTGATGGAGTCTATCAGACACTATTGATGGAGTCTATCAATCTGATTTTGATAGATTTACAAATATTTTAAAAAAGTTGCTATTTATTCAAATTTTTTATCTTATTGTAATATACATGCAAATTCCCCTTTTTTTTTTCACAAAACTTCATTTATTCTAGAGAAATTGTCCATTTTTACAAAATAATTACAGATCTAGGCAAATTTGAAAATATTTAGCGTTTATAGTCAAATATGTAATATAAATAATATTCATATTATATATTAGTTATTCAGTATCAAAAGTATTAATTTATATCGTATATTTGATTATAATTGATAATTTTTTTCAAATTTAGCTAGTATTATAAATATTTTATTAATTTTGTATATTCCTGTAAAAACCCTTTATTTTAATGTGAACTATAAACGGTTCAAAAATTATAACTTTATGAATTTTGAAGTTTGTATCTATTTATCTTCTACTCTAAAAAGTACCTACCAAGTTTCTAAACTTTTAATTTTATAAATTATTTTTAATTCAATCATAACTAGAGATGGAAATTTAAAATTGTGACATTTAAATAGAAATACACCTTTAGAATGTTTTTTTTAAAGAATCCCTTAAAATGTTAATTTTTTATATTTTTTTTTTTTTTTGAAAAACCCTTAAAATGTTAATTGAAACTATGGTTGTGGTTGTCCTTTAAATTTTATATTTAATAGATTTAAAACTTTAACATATTTAATAATTAATCTATGGTCATTAAATGTTGTGCGTGATAAATAACGGATATATTTAGAACTTTAAAATAAATTGATTTATATAGATAGAAAAATGAAGTTTATGCCTACTAAATACAAAATTGAAAATGGAGGAATCTGTTAAATACAACATTGAAGTCATGGTCACAAGTCGGTGATTGGATAGTTTAATTGTTTCGTGAAAGTTCAGTTCAATATCATATAGTCACGAGTTTAATCTTTTAAATTAATATTTGACACTCAAAAATTTATAATTTAAACAGTTTATGGTCTCCTTCCCCTATTATATTAAAAAAAAAACAAAAAAAACATTGAAGCCTTATAATCTATTAGAAAAAATTTATAGTTTAAACAGGGAAATTGTTACGCTAAAAAAAAAGTTATGGAAATTGTAATTGTAATTTAAAAAAATAAAATAAACTTAGTTTTTTTATATTTTTGTGAGAATCTAAACTTAGTTACTTAGAGCTGGTTTGGTAACGATTTTATTTCTAATTTCTTGTTTTTTAATTATTGTTTGCCGATTTAATTGAACATGTATTTTTAAAATAAGAATATTTATTTGCCGATTTGATAGCATTTACAACTTCATATCACTATTTCGGTGACGGACGAAGAAATATATTTTAAACGAGAAATTAGTTGAAAAGGCATGGATACAATTCTTTCTTCTTTTATTTTCAAAGTTCAAATTTGTGTATATGTTATTTTATTTGAATAGTAATATTATATTTTTAAAAGTATACTAATGTGACGTATAATTCATTAAATTATTTGATTAGAGTCAAAAGGGTTTGTTAAATATATTAAAATTCGCAAAAGTTAGGCATAATTTTAAATTTTAAATATGATCCAAATGGCTTGGTACAAATCTTACCCAAACAATTTGCTTATCTCAAATGCTTTGGCATATCTACACAAGTGTGGCTGCTAAAAGTCACGATCCAACTCCAAACAATTTGCTTCAATAGTGCCTATTTTAAAGTATATTTAATATCATACTTTTTGTAAATTGAAAGCCTTTTGTTATTATTATTGTTATGAAATGCAGAATTACATTTTATTAATTGGAATGAAAATATTTCATAATTTAATTTGAGGCCATAGGCATGTCTATCTTTTGATCTTGGCATTTTTCCTTTTTTTTGTTAAATTATATATCTTAGTGTTTGATAACTCTTTCAGATTTCAATTGTGTAATTATTAAAGCTAATCATTAACTTATTAATCATTTTTAAAATTCACGAACTTTGAGTACACAAAATTAAAATTTTAGATTCGATTTAATAATCATTTTGTTTTAATTTTTAATTTTTAAAATTCAAACCTACAATAATTCCATAAAAATATGAACTATTTTTCTCAAAAAGTCAAAAAGAAGTTGATAAAAAAAAAGTGCAACAAGTACTTTAGTCATTTTTGGGTATCAAATTCAATTCCACTCGACCACTTCAGGTGAAATATTATACTATTTAACAAAATATTTAAAATAAAAATATAAGTCTACTTTTTTTTAGTATAAATTAAAGGAGAAGATTACAAATACCGATTTTAGAGATCAAATCTATAAGTGTAAAGTAAAAATAGTTTAATACTAAACCAAACAATCAATCGCGCTAACGACTCATTAAACAAATTGTGAGTGGGTAAAAGTGAATGTCTTAATCCAATAATTACTAGTCAAACAATTATACTTTTTCACACACTTACCCTGACTTTGCCTTTTGCTTTTGCACTCCATTCTTGATTTTAGGTGTAGTCTACATTTCAGAGACCTTGTATTATCTACGACCTCCAATTATTGGATGGGATATGAAGAAAAAAATGATTTAAAATTTATTATTGTCGGTTTAGGTTATTTTTTAGTATAATTGTATTTTCATCATTTTTAATTATTTATTTATTTTAGAAATAGATCGAATATTATCGGGTCATCTTTTATTTTATTATTAGGTATTATCATTTTCTTTTATCATTAAGTCATCATTTTATCATTAGATTTTATATTTTTCTTTTATTATTAGGTCAATTATTGTATTCTATTTAAACCCCACCGAGATCATTATCATATGAAAAGAATTAGAGAATTTGAATTTTCATCTTTCACCAATTCTCAATGTGTGCAATCTGATGTATTAAATCAACTCAACTACATTTGCATATGATTAAAAAAAATAATTCATTTACATATTTTTAAATTATGTATGTCTTATAAAACAATTTGGAAGATATAAAGTTAACAAACAATGAATAAATAAATGCATATAAAATTGTTGTAGTTAAAAAATTATTTAAAAAGAATTAATAATAAGTTTGGATAAGCTTAAAACAAAAATTAATTCATGAAATACCTAATCCAATCCAAATAAATTGTTAATAAAACTCTAGCTGCTAAATTCAATGGAAATGATAAGGTTGTTGAGTTTATTGAACGAACTCACAAAAAAGAAATTAATAATAAATGTAATCTACGATGTTTACGTTTCTGCAAACAGATGAGAGAAAAGCCCGAGCCCATAGACCACGGCCCACGGTCCACGGCCCCAATTGAATTCTACTTGTTTCGACGCGTCGAATTGACGTATGATAAAACTACAGTTGAACGGAGTTCTGATCCAGTAACACGTTTTTTGGCGCCAAAATGTCTGCAGAAGCACCATGGATGGCCGGCGGGAAACTTGAGAGTGGACGATCAAAGGTACAGTAAGAACTCTACGAAGTATGATTCTGACTGTTTTTAGGGTTTCTGTTTTGGAGCTTTCAGTTCGTCTACTTAGTTTTGAGAACTGAGATCTGGAAGCTGTTAAATGCAATGTCGACGGTTGATTAGCGAATAATTCTTATATAGTTACTTTAGATGATTTCTCTTTCTTGGATTGTAGCTTGATTAAGATTTCTTTGAAAATCATTTACTTTCATTTTCTGGTTTTGAGAGAGAAAATGATCGGAGCTGAACTAGTTCTATCAACATTAATTGCTTGTTTGGACATTTGAGCTGAATTGATTCTATCATCTATGTAACAAGATCGATTGTTATTGGATGAACAATTGAGCTGAATTGATTCTATCATCTATGTAACTCTTCTTCTGTTGATTTCCTTTTCACTTCATAATCATGGGTTTTCTCTTTGGTATGATCAGTTTTACTTTATTTTTGCTAATTCACGTTGATAATATCAGTTTGAGATTAACTTATTTTTCCAAAATCATTGTGGAATTGATGAGTGCATCTGTTTCCACGAAAAAAAAAGAAGTCTAAACTAAAATGACTAAAAATTGGCTTGCAAGCCTTTGCTATAATCTTTATTGTGTCTATGGGAAGGAGTCTTAGGCTGAGACTGGGTTGTTGAGAAACTGGCTTGTTTTATGATAAGTCTAGAAACGGGCAAGTTCTATAGGAAATATTAACTATGTTCTTATGACAAGCTGAAAGTAGATAATGAAGAAGTTAGTGGCTTCATCGTTAATTTTACTAGAGAACGGAAGATGATTATATTCGATGTTAGCTCCCTGAGTTCCTTAGGTCCCGTTTGATAACCATTTGGTTTTTAGTTTTTGTTTTTTGAAATTTAAGCCTATAACAACTATTTTACCATATATTGTTTCTTACTTGGATATCTACCTCTCACCTATATTTGTAGAAGCCAAACCAAAGTTTGAAAACACAAAAAAGTAGCTTCTAAAAGTTTGTTTTTGTTTTTAAATGTTGGTTAGTATTCACTTACTTTCTTAAGGAGAGATGTATATATTGTAGGAATGGTGGAACACATTGTAGGAAATTTGAGTGAGAATAGACTTAAATTTCAAAAACCATTTATCAAACGGGGCTTTAGTTGTTTCTATTCAAATTATTATTATTGCCCTTTTTTCATTAATTCATTTGTACCCAGGTTATCTTCTTCCTTATCTCAGAATTCCATTCATCACTTAATGCCATGCCATTCCTTTTGCTTCTACTTAGTGTAATTTTTCTACCAAGTTTGAGTGCTTGAAATATTTTTTTCAGAATGGCACTTAAGCTACCAAAAATATGATTTGAGAGAGTGTGAATAGAGAAAACAGGGAGACTAAACGAAAAAGTTCGTGAAGTTAAATATTAGATTATATGAGGTTCCACCTCAAAACCAATACGACTCCTCACTTTTCTAATGTGGGACAATCGTGAGATCCTAACGTTAACTAACAAGAAAAAATATGTGGAAAGCAATTGGCGATGTGAGAAATTGTCAGGTTGGTAGTAAGAAAAGGTGCGAGTGAGATTTAAAATTTTGAATATGTTGCCTTCTCTCCTTAAATTTAACATGGATAACCTTCAGGTTGTCCCTTTTTCTTTGATAATGGATGGGGAACTTTTACGTTGATGAATCTTTATGTTGCTATAATTTTTCATTTTTGCCTCAACTCGTGTTCTTTCGAACTTACCAGCATCAGGTTTTAATCTGATCACTTGGAGGGTAACTGGTAATGGCGAACATTTTGTTCTAAATGCGAGACTTGCTCTATGATTAGAGGGCTGGCTTTTGCTAATACGACCAGAAAGTTTATGCAACATCTGAGCAGTACCATTGGTAATACTTTTTTCCTTGTGTAAACCACCCTTTTGTCAATATCTTTCTCTAATGTCTGTGCGGGCCCATCTATTCAAGGTTGGCAGGCGTTATGCTCCCCTCTTAGGATCCCCATTTATTCGATGCCAATGCTGCCAAAACTTTAAAAGGAAGTCAAGTTTTAAAATAGTGAATATATCTTGAGTGAGGATTGTTTGGAAACTATTTCCAAAATGGTTTTCAGTTTTTAAGAACAAAAGTTGTATTCTCACAAGTAAACTATTTCTCATTAACAAGATGGAGTAACTCTTTTCAACATTACAAACATATGAACAGCGTGTTTTGATGATATAAATCATGACTTATTCCATCACAATTCTTCCTGAAGAACAATGTTGGAGTCATCTAATAAAATTACAACCATAAGTTTTAAAAATCATTCAATTATTGATTCTATATTTTGAATTCAGTATTGCAGTTTGTGTGTACCGAGGAAGAAGCATTGCCTTGAGCTGCAGAGAATGTTTGCAGAGGCACATGGAAACTGGTGGAGCCGCCCCTGCTCCTAGTACAGAGAGCCAGAGCTTTATCAAAGTCTAGAGCATTAACTTAAGGTGCTTAACAGAGTATGTAAATACTCCATATTTTCTGGACTCGTACGTTTCCCTCCTGAAATGTTTTGTTTGTTTAAAACCATTATTATATATTAATAATTTAACTTTTAACTGCCTGACTCGTTTGTTTTTTGCTTAACAGTTCTATCTGCTCTTGATTTCTTCATTTCTGATCTGTGCTGATTGAGCTTGAGTTGCGATCCAACTACATCATTTCAAAGAGTTCTCATTCATCTTAGCTCGGTATGGCAATTTACAATGAGTTCTCATTTCTGATCTGTGCTGATTGAGCTTGAGTTTATGTTTAGGAAGTCATATATCATGTAACGACTAATGTATTTAAAAAAAAAAAAAAAAAGTTTCCCTCTTTTCCTTCATTCTGGTGGCTCACTTAACTAGGACGTGTCAGTTACAGAAGTTGGTAGAATATAATATATACTCCACAGCCTTACGTCATCTCTTATGATACTTCGCATCTCCATAAGACACACAGCTCAGTATTTATGAGAGGTTGTAATTTTCAACCAATGTCCAGTATGAACATTGTTGTTTTCACTCTTTTGTAGCGTCTCGTTCCTCGTTTGAGAATTGGGTCAATCAAAAATCCCAGACCCAATCGCCACTCTCTCTCTCTCTCTCCCCACAAGAAAGTGAAAGAACACTCACTTTGTCTCTTCAGATTCCTTTATTTTCTCAATTTTACATGTTTCTCCCTCTTTCTCTCTATTCATACTTGTCTGGGGGTATTTGTTTGTCCTATTTTTTTTTTAAGTAAAATTGGGGAAGAGGAATTATAATACCAATTTTAAGGATCGAACTCGTGATCATGGGGTTGAACTGGTTTACAACCAAACAATGAAACTACTACGCCACTGATCCATTCGATATTTGTTTGTCTACCTAAATCTAAAGAGAATTTATATTGAGAATTTACTTAATTCATTTTTGAAAAATTACATTCAAACAACTTTTTGTAATCATTCAAATTGATTTTTAACTCTCATTTTCAACAATTCATTTATAACTCTTTAAAATAAATTTTCATTAATAACTATTTATTTCTAGTTATTTAAAATAACTTAAAAATCATCCAAATGAGTAACCACGCCATCCATTTTTAATTGCTCAAAATAAATCATATAAACTCCTCCTCAAAAACACCTCTCTCCTGTATAAGCAGGTGGGTCAGTGTGTGTTTCTTTTGTCAGGATTCTCTTGAGCTGCCTACAAAATAAAGAATTTCGAGCACTTCCCCCACCATACCAGATTAAAGTGAAGAGCCCAGTCTCTCTCTCTCTCTCTCTCAAGTCTCTTCTCAAATATTTCAAGAACTTTCCTGCTCTTTTCTTCTGCTTTTCATATGAAGACGCTCATGGATTTCTCCTCCTCCTCTTCCTCCTCCAGAAGACACTTCCATTGGACCCAGAAGGTGGGAAGTGAAGAAGAAGATGACCCATGCCCACTCCCACTCCCACTCCCAGCCCTCAAACCCTCCTCCGACCTCCAAGAGGCAGAGAAGAAAAACAGAGCCCTCTCTCCAGAGACGCACCCCAAGCCCCAAGCCCAGAGAAGAAAGATGCCGGCCGTGGCAGTTGCTCGGCTGCGTTCAGTCCTCACGGTTTTCGCTAAAAATCGCTCCATCCATTCATCGCCTCTGGGTTCTCGGGTCGTCGGAACCCTTTTCGGTTCTCGGCGTGGCCATGTGCACTTTGCGTTCCAAAGAGACCCCATCTCCGAGCCTGCCTTTCTGGTAGAGCTCGCCACGCCTATTAGTGGCTTGGTTAAGGAAATGGTGTCCGGGTTGGTTCGCATTGCGTTGGAATGTGATAAAGACAAAGCAGGGGAGAAAAAGACACCCAGACTTTTAGAAGAGTCTCTGTGGAGGACGTTTTGCAATGGGAGGAAGAGTGGTTTTGCTACAAGGAAGGATTGTGGGGCTAAAGAGATGAAAATCCTCAAGGCTGTGGAGCCTATTTCCATGGGTGCAGGTGTTCTGCCTGGAAACTATGAAGCTCAAACCGAACCCGCTGGAGCTGAGTCGCCCGAATCGGAAACCGGTTCCGATAACGAAATCATGTACATGAGAGCCAAATTTGAGAGAATTGTGGGTTCTAGAGATTCAGAAGCTTTCTACATGATGAACCCAGATAGCAAGGGAACTCCCGAACTCAGTATCTATCTGCTTAGAGTCTAATTAAAGCAGAATTTAGTCAAGCCTTGATGGAGCCTAGCTAGATTTCTCCATAACTTTACTTTTGTTTTAATTTTCCTTTTGTTTTTCTGATCTTTTGGGGAAAATGGTTGGTGGGTTAATTGTATCTTGTTAGTGTAGGTGGGGGGCAATACATTATATCATGATGGATGGGAGGAGGGGAGAATGGGGCCATGAAGGTGTATATGTATAGCTTTTTTGTTCAGTCCTTTATATTTGATAAGACAAGGTGGATGTTGCAATCAATTGACTGTCTATGCATTTTGGTTAAACTTTTCTTGTTTGCCAATAACAGAAACTCCCCAATCAACAACAACATGTTACAGGAGCAAAAGAAAGAAAGGGGATCGAAATCTATGCCATTACTTATTGCAGGCAAGTGCTTTTAACTATTTGTTCCCATTCCGAAAATGACATCCATAATCTATTCATACTTGCATCATCTTCTTTAACCATGCCTTGCGGATCTAACATAGTCTGTTGATTTCTTAATGAGGAGACTTTATGCTCTATTGCATTTTAGTGTAGCTCTTGTTCTATTTATGTGTGGTTAGGAGCTATGGAGTAAGATCAATCTTTCTTTTTTCACTTTTAGGGGCTTGAGGTCTCGAAGATATATTTTGTTAAAGGGCATAGGTTTGAAACTTACGAGTGAGCTTAATTGTAAAATCTTTTGTTGACTCGTGGGTTTTGATCTTGGGACGGACGCAGGTGCTCAGAGTTGGTAGTAGGATAATCCACTTCTAATACTACTAAATTAAAAAAATAAAAATTACAACTCAACTCCTTCCATTTGAAGCATTGGACCGTTGAGCTGAATGATTCTTGGTTTACATATTTTATTAGTCAAACACTCTTCTACTTTGAGACATGAAGACTGATATCCATCTTTAAGACGAGCAAGACATATGCAATACCCTCTTTTTGTAATGGCTAGATTCTTTATTTAAATTGGGTAGAGATGCATTTGGCAAAAGCTCGTAAACTCGGTCATACTTTAAAGAGTAAAGTTGAAAGAAAACTAAAGGAAAAGAGATTATTCTTGCTGTTGCCTTCTTTTACAGGATGGTGGGTGCTCTAAGGGTAAAGATGTCTCCCCTTACATTTCTTCGATAAATTCACCAATTATCATTAGTTCTGTGTCTTCTTCATCTTTCCCTGTGAGATTTCGATCATCTAGCAACTTGTGTCCACATAACCTTCCCACAAAATTTCAGCATTTTATCGATTGAATAATAAACCAAGTTGTTCTAATCATTACTTTTTTGTTTCACAAATTTGTGTGGGAAGATTGTGCCCGAGCGGTAGCCTCGACGGTAGAGGTTTGAAGTTTCCAAAGTATACTTCATTAAAGATCTTATGTTTGAAACGCACGAGTGAGCTTAGCTGTAAAATCATTTGCTTTGTTGTCTTCTATTTATGTTGAGGATTCCACTTCGAAAAGTGGGTAGACCTCCTAGCAATTTATAAGATAAGTGTGGTACTCATCTCATGACCAATTGATTTTGAGATTAATGTCCACACTATCTAATAGTTTAGACCTTAGGACGGGTGTAGGTGTCCCGAATATGCAGCGAAGTTTTGATTCTCGATTTTCAAAAAATAGAATGTGTGTGGGAAAATTAATCCCCATATATTTTTAAAGTAAAGCCAGATCATAGAAGTCATCAAAAGGCAATAAAAATAATTTTAAAATATTCAAAGGAATTGCAAGAGTTGAGCTTTCCTTCCTTTAGTTGACTGCTTTTCACCCTTCTTCAATACACCAATTCTCCACTTCCACATCTCTTAAGTTTCTGACTTGATTCCTTTCTGATAGTTTTGGGATTATCCATCTATCATAGATTAATTTTCAGCTAAGATGATCATGAAATGTGACAAATTTCAAGAACTCAAGAATCTAATGAATGAGCAGGGGGAAGATAATGTATCTATTTTAGCCTTAGGATGAGGAATAGATACCAACATAAATCGCCAAAGATGGGTGTAGTTGGAAGAAAAGGTCCCAATTCCACATGGAGGATTTGAATATAAGCAAAAAAATAGAACAAAAAGAAAGAAAGTGAACAAATTGCTTATGATTATCTCTAACAAAAACCATTCTTGCTTAAGAGAACAAACTTTGTTTTTTTTACCCTATCAATCAATCATTCTTCAAAACATGGTGGCTACCCCTGCTTCATTATACCATAGTTGCGCCGATTAATGTAGACTTTTCAACTTATTCTGCACCCTCGCCCCCAAAAAGGAGTTCGATAATCATTCTTTCGTAATCATTTTTCATTATTGTTCTTCCTCTGATCTTTATGCAGATCCCAAATACAGATAATAGTTTCTTATAATCATTTCCTTCCTTTTTTTTTTAATACAAATAATCATTATATCTTCAAGTTCAATGAGAGCTTATTTGTGTGGATTTTGAAGGTGATATACGTTGTCATTTGTCTGTTTAAAGCGTTACAGAGTGATGAAGACTTGCATCTAGTCCGGCTAGATGTCTCCCAATTTGGCCAGACATGCTCTCTGTCTACACTGCTTGCTTTTACACCTAATGATTCAAATCCTCAACATTTTGTTTTTATTCTTACTGTTTTTATTTTATATGCGCAAAATCTTTCTTTTTCTTTTTTTCTTTTTTCTTTTTTTTTTTGTTTTTTTTTTTTTGTTTTTTTTGTTTTTTTCTTTTTTTTTAAGTTTGCAAAATCAAAACTTTGAAATTGGAACTTTCTCGAGGTTTTACACCATCAACGGATCCTTACTAGTGTTTCTTTTTTTTTCTTTTTCAAATGATTGAATTTAATCAATTGTGTAAAACTAGTTTACGGACATTTTTCCTTAAAAACTATATCCAGGCGTATATAATTGTTCTACTTGTTATGTTAGATACCCTCATGGTTTCTAGTTCTGAGTTTAATTTTTATTCGAACCTAAATTTGAAAATACTCTACTTTTATCCTAAGATTATTGAATTTAGTTTTCATTAGTTTTTAAATGTCAAAATGTTACGCTAATACTTGAGTTTGATTTTTCTTCCTTTTTTTTCTTTTTTTTTTGGAAAACTCGAAATTTAGGCCCCGTTTGATAATCATGTAGTTTTTTGTTTTTTGTTTTCGAAATTTAAGCCTATTCTCACCCAAATTTATTACAATGTGTTCCACCCTACCTACAATGTATCCATTTTTCCTCAAGGAAGTAGGAGAACACTAACCAAGTTTTAAAAACAAAAAAAATTAGCTTCCAAAAGTTTGATTTTGTTTTTAAAAGTTGGTTAGTATTCTCATACTTTCTTAAGGAAAGATGGATATATGGTAGAAATGGTGGAACACATTGTAGAAAATTTGAGTGACAATAAACTTAAATTTCAAAAAACAGAATGGTTATCAAATAGTGCCTTAGTTTTCAACGATTCTATAATATTAAACAAAAGCGGGTGTAAATATTAGTGTTTGGGGGCTTAGTAAATGCTGAAACTTTTTTTCCCTAATCAACTTGAATAGACCCCATAGAAGTTTTTCGGCATGATTCTTGCATTTTTGGTCCTAACCAACTTTTGAACCATTTTTCAAAGTTGAGGAAAGTGTACAAAAAACACAAACACAAACTATTTAACTTAGATTGAAGAGAAGTTGTTAAGAGGTACAAACCTACCCGGATCTATAAGCTCTCATGACTTTATTTTTAATTTTGTCAAAAATGTCTCATACCAATGGAGATATTTGTCATTCTTGTTGTATTATGCCTCGAACACATTAGTGCCTTTGCATTTTGATTTTGTCCAAAACGCAATTACCATTTATGCTTTCTGTCGCGTGAACGCATTTTTATGCGCGAGCGCATTCCGCATTGCACAACCGCATCCATTTCTGTATCTGATTAGTTCACACATTCTTTAATTAGGGTTTAATGAGGGCGCATAAATAAGCCTGAATTAAAACTCTGACCGTTTATGACTTTCACTTTGTATGTAAACTTTGTAATTCGTTGCTCCTCTCAATAATATTGTTCTCTCTCTCCGTCCGTGGATTAGCCAACACAACGTTAGTGAACCACGTAAATCTTTATTCTTCTCGATGAAAATGAATTTCATTCAATTATATTATTGGGTGTTTATGTGATGAAGTTGTTAGAAAACAGGGTGATGGGCTTGGTAATTGGGTGAAGGGCTGCCCTTTTGGAATATCACGTTCATCAAATCCATCAAATCCAAATCCACATCCACATCATCGAAGAAATTCAAAAGATTGGAGTTGGAGTCACTTGCACAGTGTTGTGTAACTGTAAGTAATCCCTTGCTCTAATTCCTGTCATCCACACATTGTATTATCATCAATCTGCTAAAACAATGGTATTTGGGAAATTGGGAAAGTAATTGTCGATTCATTAAAGAAGCCATGATTAAATCAAAAGTCTAATTAAGTGTGATTATTACTACTCATAATTTTTTTTTTTTTTTTTTTTTTTTTTTTTTTTTGAGGAGGGAATGGCATTGTTTTTTTAATTCAACAACATCTATTCATCCTCCAATATATTATATGCGTATATAGGTATAAATATTTAGATGGGAAAGTATTTAATTTTATAATAAAAGCCCAGCACGGCATAAAACATGGAAGTACACAGTACAAGACGACCCAATCAGAAATTTAAAAAAAAAAGAAGAAAAAAACAGCTGAATCCGCGTTATGTACAACACCATGCCTGGCCAGACTGAACCCGACCCGATCGGCACAAAAAGGAAACCCAGATTCTAATTGTTGTTCAAACTCAGTGCTCGAAAACGCAGAAATGCCTCAAGGGAGGCTGATCGAGAAAGTACTTGGAACTGACGGCGGCGGAGGTTGCCGGAGCAGACGGCGGCCGCGAAGAAAGAGAGAATCTGTCGGTCTTGAGGGAGGAGGAGGAAGAAGAGGCTAGGGATTCGCGGTGGTCTTCTTCGTTGATGGTGTCCAAAACAGTGGGGGTTCTGCGCCTCATCACGGAGACGAATTGGGGAGGGCAAGCCTCGCTGATGAACCTCGCCAATCGAGATGTGGCTGCCATTTTTGAAGAAGGAGAAAGAAGAGGCTGGATTTGTTAAGAAACGGATTATTTGCTTGTGGTGAAGCTTACACGACGATGGGGGTTTTTATAGAGAGAGCACATGGCCATCACCCTTCCACCTCATCCTTTTCGACGCTCAGGATTCACTCAAGTAGCTTCCTATTAGCTACTTGGACTGGCTACTACAGGTGTACATGGTTTGGGTTGGATAGGGTTAAGGGTGATTTTAAACCCGTCATTCATCCAACTCAACCTAATCAAAGAGGCACCCAACCCAACCCGAAAATAAAACCCAACCCTCATATTTTCGGGTTGTGTTGGGTTGGGTCATTGCGTTCACAACAATTATAAGCTCAAATCGAAACAAAAAATTTAACATCAACGTACTTGAAAATTGCTTCGATTTTCAAAAATTAAATTTTAATACAAGATTTTACTATATCTCTTAAATATAAAATTAAATCAAAATAAATCAAGTTTAAGATTAAATGTAAATTATAATTTGTAAATGATAACAAAATATTTATTAAAAAAGAAAAAGGAAAAAGTTCAACTAAAAATTTCAAATTATAGAAAATTTAGGAAATTTGTTGTGTATACCAACTTTATGATTCTATATTAAAATTATAACACATTTTTATCAAAAATTCTTTTATACCAAAATTCTGAGTTATTGAATTCAATCGAACTCAATCAATAACTAGTGATTGAACTTAATCAGTTTGTTAAGTGATTGAGCTCGACTGATTGAGTTCAATCAATAACTAGCGATTTGAACTCAATCATACTCAATCACTCGATTAGTTTCAAGTTTTTTGTATATGTGCAATTATTTTCAGTTTTGTACTATAATGCAATTTTTTAGCTAATTTTTGTTATACATGAAAAATCCCCTAAAAATATATATAAGAAAAGTGGGTAAAAAAAAAGACAGAAAATGAATTACCATATAAAATATGTTAAAAAAATAAAATTTAAAACAATTTGTAATGGGGCTCGAGCTTGTCTGCACTACAAAATAAGTGAGTTCTCCAACCACACACTCTACAAGTATCGAATGATAATATTTGTATAATATAATATATATCTCAGTTCTGTTTGGGTTGAACCCAACCAAACAAAATCAACCCGAGAACCGACCTAAATTTTATTTTTTCTAATTTTTCAACCCAACCCTACCCGAAATAATACTCAACCCAACCCAACCCAACCCTTATGATTTGAGTTGGGTAATCCGGATTCGTCGGGTTATTGGTTTTTTTGACACCCCTACTAGCTACTGCTCACGTTAGTTTTCTTCTATTTTTTTTTTAATAAAAAAATAGATTAAATTATTTGAAGGCTGTGATATGTTTATGGTCCTAATTTTGTCATCTATTTTAAATTATCTCATTCTTATAATTTTAAAATTGCAATTTAAGTCACGGAAATGATTTGTGGTTCGATTTTGGAAGTGGATATTTGGCTCTCCCTAACTTCTATAAGGTTTTACGTACCTATACTTATATATCTGAGTTACATTTTTTTTAATATTATTTTTTATTAAAGAACCACAAAAGATATTGTTAGATGTTATGAGGTTCCACCTCAAAATCAATTGGTAATGATGGAATAACTCATATCTCTTATAAAGGTATTGAAGAATCTTCACATTTTTAATGTGAGACAATTGCCACTTAAGTATCTTCAACATGCCCCTCAAAATAGCGACATATTGAGAATACTATCCATTTCTTTGTGGACCGAAATATCTGCAAGCTTATACCCGCTTTAGAATTCAAAGCATTTTAGATTTGATCGGAAATTGAGGGACCAATAATTCATATTGAACTATGATTCCATATTAGAGAATATGGAATGTCACTTCAAAACTAATTGATTTTAAGGTGGAATTCGCATATATAAAGGTGTTGAAGAACTCTCACCTTTACAACGTAAGACAATTACCATGTAAATAACTCCCATAGATGTGACATGGACATGACTTAAATTACTTTTTTATTATAAAAATGTAGAATAAACAATTATTTTGATCTTTATACTATTATATTTTAATTTATATTCTGATTCATACTTTCAAATATCAGATTTTAATTTTAATACTTTTAACAAACTTTAAAATTGGAGCATATTCAAAATAATGTGAGCCTATGTCACGAAGAAAAAACATGATTTTTCTAAATTTTATTTGTAAAACTTGAATCTTTCCAATACACATGCTAGACTTTTGAGAAAGCTAACATCTAACTTGTGTTTTTTAAACAATACTCACACAAGCTTGTTTAATAGAAAATAACTTAGAAATTTGATTGTATTGAAGATTGAATTATTTTTGTGGTTAGGCAATTAGAAGTGTGAATGGATATGGATGTGCATAGGTGGGGTGAGATTTGTGTTAGGCAGCCTTGAATTTTAACGCCTTGTGCCGCCCCTTGCCTTTTTGTATTAATTGCAAATCCAAAGAAGATGTTAGAAGAAACACTTACCAATCGAGATTGCCTTTTGAGCATTATTGTTTGCCTTTTTTTAACCAATTTAATAATAATAATAATAATAATAATAATGAATAATGAATAATGAATAATGAATAATGAATAATGAATAATCGATTCCCTCCAAATTTGCACTTTAATTAGTTTGTGTGTTAAGCCTCTTCTAACACATGCATGCATGCACTTTTCCTTCTACGTTTCTATCTATTCCTTCTTGATTGCGATAACCCATTGCCTATTTCCCCAATTTGTTCATGGTTTTATTCTTCTATTATCGTACTATTCTAATAATAATAATATTAATAATTATGTATATCTTCGTTGTGTGTTCGAATGAATTTTGAATGGTCAATTGTTTAAAAGTGTTTTTTTTTTCTTTTCTAAAAATGTTGTTTGGAGTTTTCATCAAGCATTGAGGATTTTGTTAGTCTTTTTTTAGAAAAAAGTACTTTAAGTTGAAGGTATGTTTCTCCTCTGAGTGTTTGGAGTAAAGGACAATTTCAATGTATTTAATAAATTAGGAATAGCAAAATAGGTATTGAGATTCTCGTATTTGAGTGAATTACCTCCCTAACATTATTGTTATGTACGGGAGGAGATCATAATTATCCATATAAAAAAAAAAGTGATTGCATACAAAGTTGATTCGAAAATGTTTAATTCCAGACCTAGTTCAAATAAGAGAACAAACGTGTATTTAAGCATATATATAGTTAATTAGTCTAATGCATTTGAACTCAATTAAATAAAAGAAAATGTCATAATAATAATGTACTTCAAATGTTTTAAATCTTAGGATTAATCAGGAACTAATGAATGCATGATATAGAGAGAACATTTAGTGTTTTTAGTATGTAATTGTGTATGATAGTTTTATATATATATATAGATTTTGCCCCATTAATTATTAATAAATTAAGCAAACAAAAGAAAATACTAGTCATTACCATTTAATTTTATTAACTAAACAAGTACATTAAATAGGTTTCTATATACCATTTCATTTATCAACGAAAAGAATGAAACACACCCACTTGTCGGTAGAGGGAAACAAATTCATAGATTTTTCTCAATAGATAATATCGAAGTTCGAGATTTGAAAAATCCAAATCTAAAACATAAAAACATAAAAATAAAAAAAGTTTCATATATAACAAAAATGAAGTAAAAAATTGCATCTATAGTACATTTTTATCAAAAATTGATTTATTGCAAAATTTCAAGTGACTAATATCAATCACTGATAATTGATTGATAAGCTCAATCACTTAACAAACGGATTGAATACAATTAAATATTGTTGATTGAGTTTAATCACTTAAAAAATTTAGTATAAACTAATTTTTGATAAAAATGTGTTATAATACTAATAGAGAATTTTAAAATTGCTATACCGTATAAATTCTCAAAAATAAATAAATGTGAGTGGAAAAAAACAAACAAAAATATTTTTATCTTCTAAAATCTCTAAAAGTTTTGCCCTTCAATCCACGGCATAAAACCCGTTCAACATCTTTCTTCCAAACAAACACTTTTTCTAAATACAAATTCTAATTAATTAATTAATGCAACTTTTGGATTGTTCTCTTTATTTCCTGGCGACCAATCTGTCTAAAACGCGTTAAAAAATAAAAGTTGATATGATTCGAAGATTCGAATGGATTCTATACAACTTGTGCAAATTGTATCGATTTAGGTTTAGCTTAGTTTCCTTTTTAACATGTTCAATATTCCTACTTAATAAATACATGCATGTGTACATATAATTATTGTCTTTTGTCTTCAAACCATATATGTCAGCATGATCATATATATGATGACAATCAATCTTATCGGTTTAAGAATCAATTATTTCAGCGATATTAGCGTAAATTCAATAATCATATAAAGTAAGAATTCGAATTTCCTAACCCTAATGAATATAATCTAAATAGATATATATATATATATATAACCCACAAAAATTTTAATTTGAAAAACTTTTCTCTACTAATTAATATTGAACTCCAACAAGTTCACCATGGTTAAAACAAAAAATATACAACATCACATATTTCAAGATTCTTTTTTAAATTAAATTAATTATTGACCTCTTACTAATTAGATATATATTGAGTCCGTTGAAATGATTATTTTTGTTGGCATATGTTTGAACTTACTTATTTTCAATCAATTTAATTTATTTATTTTTAATAATCTAAACTTATTTATTTTCAATCAGTATAATTTTGTGTGAATATTTTAATTATTTTATATAGATCTGTCCATTTTTTATATTCGAAGATTTTCTTTTCACAATTCTCCTATTTATACAATTTCTATGGATTTTGTTTTCTCTTATACATACAAATCCCTTAGATTATAATAAGGTTATTGATCATATCTTTTTAATAATTGAACATTCCAATTATTCATGCATTTTTTTAAATTTTATTTTCTTTGTTATTCATGAACTTTTTTATAAAAAAATAAGCATCATCTATTGTGTTGTGTATGAGCTCACTTCTCCGTGACAGCGACCGCCGTGGCTCTGAAATTGCTCCGGCTGTCAAAAGAAATGCCACTCATTTAGCCCTAAATTTACACATCAACATCACTCTTTGCCGTATTAACTATGCCATTCTAATTTCTAATTAATTAATGCATAAAGTTTCTCTCTTCAATGTCCCCATTTCCTCATTTATTCTACTTATTTTCTATTTCCTCTATTTAAGTTTCTATTTAATTATATGTCAAACATAGAATTAAATAGAATTTAGTTTTAGTACTACACAAGATTGACAGATTGTAACTCCGTATCTCAATACATTCTATTTCTTATATTATATTTATAATATAATTTTTAAAATAATTAATTTTTATCTTGATAGAATTCAATTTTGAATGACATATAATAATATTAAAAAGTTTCAAAAGAAGTAATTATATATAACTGATAAATTTGAGAATGAGCCGGAAAAGACTATGGATAAGATAAAAAAAAAAAATAAATAAATAAAAAATAGAATCGAAGTGGTAAAAGCTTAAAGTCACATTCAATCCCGTCATAATTTTGATCTATACGAAAGTTTAATGAGCTCAATACTCTTAACAACTTGAAAACATTAAAATTTATGTCAATTTCTTTGATATTTGGAGGATGAATTGAAAACTTTCACCTTTTAGGTACTAAATTTATCCATAATACTTTCATCATATATATATAGCATCAAATTTTATTTTATATATTTTGATTAATAATTAATTGTCTAATTATGGAAATTATGGAAAGTGTCCCTTAATACTTTCACCATATATATAGAACATTAATGATCTATTATTTTAATATTTAATGAAGAGGTGATTCCAAATTGTAAATAATTTGGGAAAAGGGCGTCTGGCCAAACTCGTAATTTTGCCAACGCGGTTTCCAAATATGGCCAAAGACCAGCCGCCATTACTTTCATTTTCCGTACAATAGTCAAATCCATTTTCTTTATTGTTTTTTAGTTTCTTAATTAAACTACTAATTTTGTGTTTTGTTTTCTAAATTATTTCAAAACTATTTCATTTTTAATTAAAAACGAATATTCTTATATTATATGTTTTTTTTTTCTTTTAAAAATTAAGTTTGTAATAATGTAGGATATAAAATTTGGGGTGCATTGAGCATTGAGCATTGCTCAATAAGACTCTAGGTTATATTATTTCCCCATCAATTACTAAAGACTAGGTAATTCTATTATCATAACAATTATTGTAGAGGGGAATGGACATAGAAATAAGTTGATAGCCAATTTATGATTGTGATATAGACAATTCTACTAAGATGAAATTGATTGTTTAACTTTTATTTTGAGATGGATAGAATGTTAAGGTACATAACAAATATATTTCATTTTAATCTAATTACATTTGAAACTCAAATTAATAATGAATAGGTTACCATGTTATATGTAGCTAATTAAATCAATGACCAAAATGACAAACATAAATTCAATATTTATGTATATGTTGCATTATGTCTTGAACGAGTCTTTTACTCTACGATGAGTAGTTAGGGGGGCGCCCCCCCCCCCCCCCCCCCCCAAGGGGGTTTCGCTGACTAAAATTGGCTCTCTCTCTCCGCCTGTGGACTAGCCAACACAACGTTGGTGAACCACGTAAATCTGTGTGTTTTTCTGTTCTTCTCTTCTCTTTACATTTATTTATCTTTGATTATCGATTGCTTGATTTCCGTTTTCATAACAATATATTTGTAGGAAATCTATAGAGTTAGTGATTAATAATAATTGAATCTGAAAATTTTAAATCCATTCACTCTTAGTTATGAGCAAACATTTATGTTAATCGAGCTATATTTAGAGATGTACACAAAATAGATAAATTGAGCAACCTATATTACATAAATGAAATCGTAAAGGTTAGATTAAGTTACAATTTTTTTTGGGAAATTATAGTAACTATATATATTTTGAAAATTAATTGCGGATTTAGTCACTCAAGTTTTTTTTTGCAAATTTAATTTTTTATTTAATTTTCTAAATTAATTCTTTTTCTTAAATTCATTTTTGCCCTACGATCAATTAATGCAGGATTTTTGGAATTTTTTTTATCATTATTAAGATATTTCATCCATTTAAACACTTTC
>JBBMEF010010929.1:0-21971 GCA_037832685.1 Sicyos baderoa | reverse complement strand
TGAATTTTACATATTTTATTTTCTAAATTCTATGAACCACCAAAAAAAAAAAAAAAAAAAAAAAAAAAAAAAAAAAAAAGTCATTTATTGAATGCTTTTAATTTTATATGAACTAAATTATATGAATTAAATTTTAATTTACTCCAAAATCATCGAAAAGCACCTAAGATTTACGGGCGGGAAAAACGGAAAAAATGATCTTTATTATATAGCGATGAATATGAAAGAGAAAGCCGAGAAGATTAAATTTTAATTTATTTTAAGGACAAATATCAAATTTATAATTAACCATCCTTTTTACTTGCGTATTTGTTATGTCATATGCTTTTATATTTTTCATAACATCTGTCATCGTAACTATTAACTTTTAGATAGGTGACTATTATAAATTGAATTCATCATTTTAAATACTTGAGGGATATTATTTATTAGTAAATTATTACATGTTGGTTTATATTCTTCACTTATAATATTTGACTAGTCCAGAATTTTGAAGCCATTTTAGTAAGTTGTTAATGTATAAACCATTTATATGTTAGAAATATTAGCTACTTTAAAGCATCTTCATTTACATTCATATTAAATTATATGAGCTATCATATGCTTACCTATTTCTTTTGTTTTAAATTTATTCATATATATTTTCCAATTTAGAGTAATACACTTTTCAAAGATTAAGCTAAAATTAATATTTTGTAAGAGGTTTTCAAATGAAGTGTATATGAAAGTTAAATCTTTGAAATTAACATAATAAGCCTAAAAAAAAAAAAAAAAGAAGAAGATAATTGACAATAAATAAATAAATAAATTTTAATTTTTTAGTACAAATTGAGGGAAGGGGACCAATAAATCCTACATAGAGAACACAGTTGTTCTCGCCAAAACCAATTTTTGGCTCGAACTTGTGACGTTGAAATGGATAAACATTTAACAAGATAATCAAACGTGCCACTAATATATTTTTAAACTTTTTAAGACATAATTTTTTTAAGATTTATGTACCTTTCAAAAAATTTGACCAATATTTGAACATTTTAAAAGTTTTATTTTATGTTTAATTATAATTGGAGAAGGAGAATTCACATTCATAACTTTTTAGTCACAAGAATACACTTGATTGAGTTATTACTCTCATACACTTTAAAAACTTATATGAACCATAAAAAATTCATTTTATTGATCGAATACTTTTCTGTAAAAACAAATGAAACACACATACAGTAAAAAAAATATATGATATTATGAACCAATCAATGTGTGAAGAACATACCTACCTCATCAGTTGAGTTTCCCACACATCCCTTTGCACTCTCCCCCATAAGCATATCATTTGCCTGTATATTCTCTTCCTCCTCAATCGCGTTTCCTTCTTCATTCAAACTATTTTTCGCCTTAACCATTTTTGTCACGTTATATTTTCTTGAACTCCTACGTGTAAATGTATAATTCACATGTCAATACAGTATATTCATATCCGTACATTAGTGCCCCATATTTTCATCTCTTAAAATTACACCCGTGATTTGTCACGTTATATTTTCTTGAACTCCTACATGTAAATGTATAATTCACATGTCAATACAGTATATTCATATCCGTACAATTAGTGCCCCATATTTTCATCTCTTAAAATCACACCCGTGATTATACAGGGTGTTACCATCGCTTCTTTGGTATTTGCTTCAACCACCACTCCTATATATTTCCTAACAATACAACAAATCCCCTCGTCCTATTTCTCTTGCAATGTTTCCAAATTGCATGGCGATTTGACCCCCTAACGTCCGGTGACTATTTGTCTTCCCAACCCAAAACACTTGAGGACCTTAAAACTAACGAAAATAAACTGAAAAACAAACAAAACTATATTAATATCGTATGTATGTCCTATATGCGTGTTTTTTCCCTCTATTTTTCTAATCTCGATTGTTCTTACCCTGAAGAAGATGAAACAACGCTAATCTTTGGTAGGAACAAAACTGTATTTTTGTAGAGAAATTGAAAAGACGATGAAAAGAGAAAATGTTGGAAATGGGGAAGAGAAATGACTGTGGTTTCTTTTTTTTTTACTTAAATAGTGTATTAATGGTGACACGATTTTATGGGTTAGTGGGTATAGAAGTTGAGAATTTTTCTTATTTTATTAATGATTCGAAATTTCAAAATTGAAAACTGGAGGGTAATGTAGTATATGAATAATTAAGGTAATTAACAATATTATTAATGAAATTCTTTTTGCTAATATTTTTTATGGAGCTGGCATTTATAAATATTTTCTTTAGTCTACTTATATAAAAAGCTCTTTTCAAGAAATAAATTTTTAACCATTATAGAGTAGTTCAATTGGTCAAAGAGATTCTTAAAGTGTGTAAAGTGATGGGTTCAATCCATAACGACCCCTACCTAAGAAATTTAACAAAAATTAAAGATGAAATGATTATAAATTTCATAAAGTTCTTAATTATAAACATGTATTTTATACCAGTACATTTCTGAAGAAAAAAAATCATCCTTTAGAAATACAATATCATGATTTCGAGTTTGATATTAGATTCTCATTTCCCGTATACTCATTAACAACCATTAATCATTGCAAGTATATAAAAACATAAAAAATTTGGAACACAAATTTCAAAAAGGTTTAAAAGGTAAATCAGATTCTTGTCTGCTTAAAAAGGCCTATTTTTAGGGGTCTCGGTTTCACAATCTAAGAACCAAACTACCCAAATTATGTCGGTTGAATGACATGTCTTGGTCTTATGGTAAAATATTTGGAAGTTGTCGACAATTCGAAAAACTCCATGTTCATGCAATTAAATCAAACTTTTGCTTGTACTCAAAAAAAAAATAATAATAATAATAATAATCAAACTTTTGCTTTTGCAAAATAATATTATTTTTATTAATAAATAAACATCAAATTTTGTGCTTGCTTTCGAATATGGAAACACATCTAAAGTGATTGTTTGTTAGTTCTTTTTTTATAGTTTTCATGTTTTGAGATTCCCTTACTATTTTTCTTCTCTTTTTTGCTTAAATCGTGATTTTCTTAACCGCTTTCATGCTTCATTTGTCCATTTTATATGAGTTAAGTCAAGTTAGAAACCATAGCCACGTTTGGAGCGAAGATTATTAGGATCTCACCATTGTTCTACATTAAAAAAAAAGTTGAGAGTCCAACAATAACATACAAGATATAATGGTTACTCTTCTCATTACTAATTGGTTTTGAGATGGAACTATATTTTAAAAGCGACTTCTTATTGCAATGAAGTTGATTTTTTAACATGGACAATAAATGTGCTCATTTTAACAGTCTTTTATATATATGATTGATATTGTGACAATAAAGTTGAATTAGATTACCATCGAACATTGAAATTAATATGTCACCAACCCTTTCAATATTGATCTTTTAAAATTTTATAAAAGTTCAAATATATTAAAATAGACTTTGTAAAGTTTAATATCAAAAAAAGTTATTTTATTAAGAATAACTTTCTTTTCAAAGTTAAAAATGACTAAAATGACATAAAAAAACCTTCTAAATAATATTTAAAGTTTTAAAATTATCAAATTAAATTATACATCAAATTTATTAGAAATTAACCCTCTTATTTATTTAAGTTCCTAACCTTTCTAAAATTTGCATCGATTATTTATATCTTTTACTAAGATCATCGACACTATTTTTTGGTATTGAATGGTATTGTAAATGCTTTTTTACCTTTGATTTTATTCCTGGCATTGCACTTTTTGTTAGGAGATAAAGTTTTGATGTGAAAGAATGAGTTAGGTAGTAGTATATTTATAAGATTATTGAATTTTCAAATTCACATTTTAAACACTTTTAAATATAGCTAAAGAGCCAACAACACTTTTCTTAAAATTCATTATTTTTCCTCTCTTTTTTCCTCCTCCCACAAATACCTAAATAATGTAACAACTTATGGAATTGTAATGGAGTTATAATAATAATCATGTTAGGCATGCTCTTAGAAAAGCATATAATAAAGTATATGAAGAAATATAGTAAGCATTTGAAAGTCCAAATTTTTCTGTTAAAAAGATGGCTAACTTTATAAATATTAGTTGGTAGAAGTATCCACATGTCAGACAATGCTATTCTATTTTTCTTTTTTGAACACAAAATGCTAGAAGCCTGAGAAATAAAGAAATGGTGGGCTTTTCCCTTTTTGCACAATTTGATTTGACAACCAAACTATGTGCTAGGGATATGGTGGGTATGTAAACTTGGGGCCAAAAAAGTGAGAGGAGAAAACAACTACACTCATTTCAACTATATACTTTTTTCTTTTTTTTTTTTTATGTTCGTGACTGTTCGGGCCAATTTACGTGCACAAGCGCACCTCGACTAGTGTCACGGAGTATAACGCCTGATCTTACAACATTTGGATGTTAAGGAAACTCGTAGGTATTAATTTGAAATTAATTCTTAGGTAGGTGGCCACCATGAAATTTTGAACTCACCACCTTATGCATCTCAAGATCCTTCATGATTAATTGGGCTATCTCATGATGATTTCATTTCAACTATATACAACCATTGTTTCCTACGATGCATTGGCGAAGTTCAGATTCTAATAATAAAAAAGTCATATGTTCGAAAAAAATATATACAATAAATTCCTTCAATTTAGATAACACATATCTTAACCAATTTATATTGATAAAATAATACAAAGACTGATAGATTTTTACCCGAGACGAACCTAAAATAAATAAAAATTAGTTTTACTAATGTGATTCGTTGTTACCATCATGAAGTGGTTCAATTGGTCAAATGGGCCTTGGGGTGCATAAGGTATGTGTTCAAATCCTATGGTGGCCACCTATCTAGGAATTAATTTCCTACGGGTTTCTTTGGCATCTAAATGTTGTAAAGTTATGTGGTATGCCCCGTGACATTAGTCGAGGTGCACTTGTACGCGTAAACCGGTCCGAATAGTCGCGGATATCAAAAAAGAACTAATGTGATTCGTTGTTGGATTTGACACTAAATTAAGTTCAACAAAAAGAAAAGTATATCTTGTTGGTACAAATACGTTTTTTTTCTCCATGACTTGCGTATTCTATTTTTTATTTTGATGTTGTCACAATTTATTTACGTATGCCTCTTGAACTCGTTAGTGACAACTCTCAATATAATTATTGTCTCTCTACTCATTTGATAATAGCTTTTTTTTTCTTTTTTCTTTTTTCTTTTTTTTTTGAAAAGGACACTAGCATAACTTAACCAAAATATGGTTAACAAAAAAAAATCAAAGGTTTTTATTTTCCTACTCGTTTTTTTCTTTTTCTGAGGAATCATACTTTGAGCTCAACTTCTCGATATATCTCATAATAATTCTATATAACCCTTCCAATTTTCCATTTAGCAGCAGATCCAAAAAAGAATTTAAGGGGTAAAATTTGAAGTATTTTAAAAGGTTCACTTAAAAAAAAAAACTTTTGAAATTTTGAAAAGCCAACAAATTAGTGAAATCTACTTATAGAAGTAAACTAACAATAAATTCCAAATATTATTTTATAATGAAAAACAATATATATCAATTTTTGGAGTACTATCTAATTCACACCTATTAAATAATATAGGTATTATTTTTTAGAAATTTTATTGGATGTACTCTTCTCATAAAATAATTACAAAGTAGACAAATTGTAACTATTTTCATCCATAATCAATAATATGTTTTAATACACAATCTTATAAATACTTATTAATATAATATTATAGATTATTAATACAATGTTTTAAAAAAGTATATCGATAAATATCAATAATTATAGTTGTTATTTATTTAGTTTAAAATGAATATATTTATAATTACTTTCTAAATTTGACTAATCTAGGCCCATTTGATAACTATTTGGTTTTTAGTTTTTAGTTTTTGAAATTTAAACTTATAACAACTATTTTATTATATGTTTTTTCTTACTTGGATATCTACCTCTCACCTATATTTATAGAAACTCAACCAAAATTTGAAAATAAAAAAAGTAGCTTCCAAAAGTTTGGTTGTGTTTTTTTGAAAATTGGTTAGTACTCACCTACTTTCTCAAATAAATATTGATATATTGTAAAAAATGTGAAACATATTGTAGGAAATTTGAGCAGGAATAGACTTAAATTTCAAAAAACAAAAAACAAAAGACCAAGGCCCCGTTTAATAATTATTTGATTTTTGGTTTTTGAAATTTAAGTCTATTCTCACTCAAATTTCCTACAATATGTTCCATTCTACCTATATATATCTATCTTTCTTTAAGGAGATAAAAAAAAAAAAAAAAAAAAAAAAAAGTAGCTTCCAAAAATTTGTTTTTATTTTTAAAAATTGGTTATTATTTTCATATTTTCTAAGGAAAGATGAATATATGATAGGAATAGTGGAACACATTGTAGAAAATTTGAGTGATAATAGATTTAAATTTCAAAAACTAAAAATAAAAAACCAAATAGTTATCAAACGAGGCACACATAATTATGAAACCGACCCGATTTTTCAGTATTTATACGCACAAAAACAAGCATTTTAAAATTTTGGAAGGCCCCCGGTGAAGGCCATCGGCCCTTGTTTCCATTATGGTATTACTAAATTATACGCTAAATACACGGATGGTGTTATATACTGTACAAATAATTGTAAGAAAGAACCTAAAACATTGTTTTTTGGCCAATGAACAAAACAGAAAATAATTATTAGAACAACAAATTATTTGGAAATGCATAGGTGGTGAGTAGGATAAGGCTCTGGCAAGTAAGGAATCCAATTATTATTACCACAGAAAATCATTCATTTGTTGCTAATTATGACTTCCTGGCCACCAATGTTCCACACCCCAAGGAAAAATCTTTGTTCATATATATGGATAAGGAATTCTATATCCATTATTTTCTTTTTTCTCTTTTCTTATCTCATTTTTCTATTTTTAGTTCAAATCAATAATTTATTATTTAAAGTCAATAAACATAGTAAGTGGCTAGTTGAAAATATAGAGTAATGTTAGAACATTATTTAAAAAGAAAAAAAATCGAGTAATAACTCAACAACATAAAAAAAAAAATATATATATATATATAAAAAAACATGTCTAAATCTTGAATTTTGTAATTTGTTTGTAAATACAAGTTAGATTTGTTAAAATAATTTAAATCAGCCTTCTCTAAATTAAATTTTTTCGATCCTCCCACGTGAAACTCCACCTACAAAAAAGAAAAAAAAAACTTTTTTTGTAAAATAAAGAAAGAAGAAAAGAAAAGAAAAAAGGAAAAAAATCGTTAGTGGTACAAATATAATAATTATTTTTTAGTTGAAATTGGAAAAGAAACTACCAATCTTATATAAAGGTGTTATTGCTTTCAAATCAAATGAAAGAAAAATATCGACTTTTAGGATTCTGTGTTAAATTTAATTACAACCAATTAATTAAGGAATCAAACTTTTTAATAATATGATAACCAAATTTTTGTTTCTTGGTTGTTTTTTCTTGTTATATAAATATAAAAAACAACCATGTTTGTAAAATCTTTTCTTATTTTTTCTTGTTTCTTTCTCATTGAAAAAGAAAATAAAAACATATTTATTGATTATAAATATAGTACTATCTTGTTTTTATTTTCTAAAATTTAATTAAAAATGTTAGACTTTTACATTAAAAATAGTCTTTAAAATAAATATTCAATTTGTTTATATTGTATTTTTCTTTTTTTGATATTTTTTGCAATTTTTGTTATGAAAAAAACACATAAAATAATATTTTACTAAGGTCTTAGGATAATATGGGAACTAGAAAAAGAAATGTGAAACATAAGAGCGTAATGTTCCTGTTTTCTGTTTCTTGTTTCTGTTTCTTACTTTTTGGAAATAAACTTGTTTGATAACCGTTTCTGTTTCTTGTGGCTTATATAAAAAAAATATTTTTCAAATTATATGAAAGAAGTGAAAAACTCTTGAAAGTAGTTTCCGGTGTTTTTATTTTCCGGAACTTTGTTGTATATTATATTTTAACGCGCTAGATTTTAAACAAAAAGAATAAATGGTGTGTTGGTGTCAGATGTTAACCTAGTTTAATTCTTATCCAAAAGGGTACAAGTTTAAATCTTACTTGTCTCCCTATTTTCTTAAATTTTGTTCTTTGCTATATATTTATTTTCTTTTTCAACTGGTAGGATTATATACCCTTTTAATTTTGAGATTTTTATATATTATATTATTTTTTAAAATTTGTAGTAATACATAAAATTTTCACTAAAATTTATATTTGCTCTTATTTTAATTTAACATGTATAATATTTGTTGATAGTATATAATTGTATTATATTAATTTTTAAAATTTGTAATTTTCACTAAATTTTTTTCTTACTTTAATTTTAACCTATATAATATTTGTTGATAATGTACAATTGAATTAGTTTTAAGTCAACATTATTGATAATGTAGACTTTTTTATAATTATTTTTATCCGTTTTAATATATTATATTAATTTTTTTTTCCATCTATAGATATTTGATGTTACTTTAATACAAAATCATTTTTATAGTAATATAATTGTCATATATTTGAGTCAATATCATTTAACATGAACGACTCGATGATAAATAACATTTTAAATTCGTTGTTAATTTGCATTGAGATTTATTTGTATGTTTTGTATTTAATCACGTAATTTTCATAATTTTTTAAAAACATTTATTATTATTTTTAATGCATATTATATATTTTTAAACTACATATTTTAACTTTTGTAAAAGAAAAAGATTATGAAAAATATATAAAATAAAAAACAAGAAACGAGAAATTGTTATTAAACAAATTTTGTTTTCGTTTCTTATTTTTTTAAGAAACAAAAAACATGAACCGTTATTAAACACATTCTTGTTTCTTATTAAAAATAAATTAAAAACGAGAAACAAAAAACAAGAACGAAGAAACAAAAAATGAAAAACGGAATCGTTATCAAACGAGCCCTAAATTTTGACTTTAATGTTTCTAAAAATATTATTTAGAAACATTTTAAAAAATTGAGGAACAATTAGCAAATATTATTTTTTTCCTTCTCACAAGCCGGAAACAAAAAATGTTTTGTAGTTATATATGAAATAGTTAGAAGTGAACAAAAAATGGAACCAACTTTTATAGTTTCTAATTTTTTTTTGGTAATTTATTTAATTTCATAATCACGAGTCTGAATCCACATTATTTTAAATTTTTTTATTTTTTAATATAAATTGGGGAGGGAAATTACAAATATCGATTCTTCTAAGATTTGAATCCGTGACATTAGTGTTGAATTGGTTTACAACCAAACAATGAAATCATTGCACCACTAACTCTCTCGGTAGGAAAAGAAACTCTTAATTTGTATTAAAAGAAAAAGAATCCTTTAATATTTTGTTGAAAAGTTAGAAATAAATATTTTGTTTCTTAAACATGAAAAGTAAAAATAAGAAATCACATAAATTTTTTTTTTTTTTTTTTTTGAGAAATACACAAAAACCTATATTAGCAAAATTGTTCTCCGTTTATTGATTTGTTTTAAAATAGAATCAAAATCAACATGAAGATCAAGAAGTTAACGTTTTTTTTTTTTGAAAACAATTAAAATACATAGTTAACTATCATAAAATACTTATCTCAAAATAGCAAAAATAAAGAAAAAAAAAAAACTCATAAAATACATATTTATTTATTTTGAAATTTTGAAATTTCGGTTTCTCTCTCTATTTTTTCTTCCGCAATGATCAAAAGTAGGAGTGAAGTAAGATCGATTTGCAACCGAAGAATGTGACAAATGTGGAATACAATGAGCTGCAAAATAAATAAAATGATTAAAAAAATTAAATGGATGAAGTTAATATTAAAAAATCTAAAATAGGAGCACTATGAAAATTAAAATATTATCTCACTTCTCATAATTTTGGTTTAGAGAAAAAAATTTAAAGTCAAAAAATTGTAGAATAGAAAATCTAGACATTTTCTAGTATTTTCCTGAACTTTTTTTTAAAAAAAAAACAAATTTAATGATGTATCTCTTTAACAGATATAGATCTCATTTTTCTCTCTCAACATTTTTTATGGCTCCAAATTTATTTTGTTTAATATTTTATCTAACATTTTTTGTTTATGTGCTTTGGTATATATTATATAATTTACCTCAAAACATTTTTTTTTATTAGCTAATACGTACCGATGTGACTTTGGTAGTGAAGTAGATTGTCATCAAACAATAAAATTATGAGATCACCGACCCACTCGATAAATCTTATAACATTTGAATGTAAAAATAACTCGTAAAAATATATGGTTTTAGAAGATGGTCAACATAGATTAAATACAATTACTTGTTAATTCTCCAAAATTCACTTAGCCATTAAATCACTCTAAGATATTTATGTTTTGATATATTTCTCTCTATATTTTTTTTTATTTAATCAAATTTGTGGACTTTGCAACTTTAATCACCAAATCAGTTTAGTTTTCTTTTTATTTAAAAGAAAATAGTTTATTAAAAAGTTTGGTGGTTGGTGTTGAACTGGTTTTACAACCAAATAATAAAACTATTGTATCACTGACCCATTCAATTCCTTTAAAAAAAGTTAATTTCATAGTTGGACATTATTGAACACATTTCATATGTTCATGCGATACTATGATGTGCACATTCATAGTGCTATCGTCGAAAATACCTTATTTGAAAATGGTGTAAATACATTTCCGTGCTTTTAATTCAATTCAAGTGGAACAAACTTATAAATTCAATGGTTACTACTTACTGCTTTTGGCCTCAACTCACATTTTATCAAAAACGAAGACAAAAAAAAGGAAGGAAAAATAAATTTGGAATGGTAATGGGATATTAAGATCTTGTATCAAAAAATTTATTCAACCATCATATCATCTCACATTGGCCTTACAAGCTATGCTTAAGCAATAGACAGTCATTTCCTAATTAGTTTCTAACTTGAAGGTATGTTCCATCGTGAGCTGTTGTGGCACAGGTTGCTTGAAGGAAATTACATGACAACATGGAAATGAAAAGCTTTGCTTCAAATGTTGCTATCTGGCTGATTATTACATTCTAAAATCAAGTACATTTGTTTGTAGGCATCTTCTTTATATGAAATGAGTACATTAGGATACAAAAACAAGCTAATTCTCGGGTGCATAAGATAATGGGTTCAAATCTCATAGTGGTCACCTACCTAGGAATTAATTTCAAATTAATACCTACGAGTTTCCTTGGCATCCAAATGTTGTAGGGTCAGGCGATATGCCCCGTGACATTAGTCGAGGTGCGCTTGTGCACGCAAGCTGGCCCGGAAAAAAAAAAAAAAAGAAGCTAATTCTAGTTGGACTATGATTTCACCTCTCTATTTGAGTTGTTCACAAGCCAATCTCACTTATAAACTAAAGAGCACATGACCTTGTAAAAGGGAGTTTATGATTAATATTGGATGAAGATTTTTTATTATGAGTTCTTATTTATGCATTTATGTACCATTTTTAATTAATTACGTAGTCTTTACTTTGTATGCTATATATTACTAACTCGCTTAAGGGATGAATCTCTGAAGACTTCCAGTATAAAATAAAGAAGGCAATTGTATAGTTTGAATGTACTTTGTTTGAGAGAAAGATTGTTGGGTTAACAAAGTATCTCACATTACTAATTAAGTTAGGAGAAAGATCTTGGTTATATAAGGAGGCGACAACTCCTCTATTGATGGAAGATCTTTTAGAAGATGTCCAAAAACAAAACGATGAACGGTGATTCTCAATAGACAATATTATATCGTTGTATCTTGTTGTCGTCGACGGTGGATTTCCTTATAGCAAAGAAGGAAGAAATTTTCAGTTGCAACAACATGATATGTGACGAAGCCTTGTTGGGCATTAAGTGCATATGATTCAAAATATTGGGGGAGAAAGAGAGTGGAGTATGTGGTGTGGGATATGATGGTCCAAGGAGGTGAAGTGGTATATTTAATTTGTAATAGGTTTTAGAGATTGAAAGGAAAAAATAAAGTATTTAATCTAATATCTTTTAAATTATTTGAAATATTTTCTTAAAAAATAATTGATTTGATAAAATTCTCAAATGTCAAAATCAAGTCGATGTACTCTTTATTTAGGGTTTATTGGTCCACCACCTTCTCTCAATTTGTACTAAAAAAACTTATGATAAATTATTTTTATTAAAATTGACAATAGTTGAGATTAAAAATTTCAGCCAACAAAAGTAAAACTCTATCCACATTTTGTACAACCAGAAAACATGATATTACAAGTTCGAATCTCACTCTCCAATATAATTATATTAATATATCAAACAATTAACCCCTTTTCTTTCTTTTTTTTCTTTAGTACAACTAACCACATTGATTGAGGTACCTATATATTAAGTTTTGCCCACAATTTTATTTATTTTCATGAGAACGACCCACAATTTTCTTTATTCCTCAAATAGACGTTTCTCATGTGAGTTAAAGCTTTCGTACAATTTGAACTCAACAAAATAAAATAAAATAAAATAATTAATAAATGTATAACTTTTCTTTTTTCCTCTCTCCCCCATAATTTAAGGTATTTGTGCCACTTGTCTTCTCTATCATCTCTATATAAGCACTAACAACTTCTCTAAATCACTTCATTCCAAATCACTTTCAAACTCAAAACCCCTTTTCATTCTATGATTCTCCCAACCCCCATTTAGTTTAAAACTTTTTTCAAAAAAAAAAAAAAAAAAAAAAATCAAAAAAATACTTATTTTATTGTTTTAATTTCTTGTAAGAAATGGGTTTGAGAGACATTGGAGCAACTCTTCCACCAGGGTTTAGATTTTATCCTAGTGATGAAGAATTGGTTTGCCATTATTTGTATAAAAAGATTGCAAATGAAGAAGCTTTGAGAGGAACCTTGGTGGAGATTGATTTGCATACTTGTGAGCCTTGGCAACTTCCTGGTATGTATATTTCATTTGCAATTTTCTATGGTTTTACACTCAAAAACTCATAACATTCTCAAATTTGTTTCAATAATATTGAAGCTATATAATTACAATTTTATCAATTTTGTGTAGTTGGTCCTCTTCTTTTAATTCGAAAATATTTGAGACTCGAACCTATAATCAACCAGTACGACTGGACTATCAGATATGTTGGCTTGTAGTTAGTCTTCCAACTTTTCTATTTCTTTTAGCCTTGAATTTGTTTAATTTTCTTAACCTTGAGCACATAGGAGTCAAGAAACTCGAACCATATATATATCGTGTTTGTTAACGCGTTTAATATATTAATTGAGCAGTGCTCTTTGACAAACCTGTCTAATTTTAAAATGTTTGGTGTTGAAATTTTTTTATTAGATATTAAATAATCACCATAAACTCGAATCTAAGGTTTTGAAAATACTTTTTGATGTATTTTTAGGATGGTTTGAATCAGCTTTTATATACTTTGATTATTAGTATAAGACAAATTATGTGAATTTATAACGTTTTGTTGTGAATTTTTTTTTATAAAAAAATAATTTTATATAGATAATTATCATAAATTAAATTCATAATAATACTAATCTTTATTGGCTAGCCTTAAATGAGATATTTTTGGGCTTCTAAAAAAAAGGGATATTTTTTGATTCTCAAAAAGACAAAATGGGATAATTTTGGTGACTTCCCTAAAAAATAATTAATTGTATCATCTTTTATATATTCTTTTTCTTCCAAGAAGTATCATTAAAAAAAAATACTTATACAACGTATGATCTATTTAGCTTTAAAATCAAGCTTGTAGTATTAAAACTCCTTTTTATTTTTAAAAATATACTAATAATAAAATAGTAAAAAAATATATTAGTAGAAATCGGGAGAAGGAGATCACGAGCCCTATATAGAAAGTATTACACATTTTAAATAAATGAGAGTCAATTACCTATTTTTAAGATCGAACCGTGATCGTAGTGATGAACTGGATTATCACCAACCAATGAATCAAACATGTCATCTACCCTTTCAATACAAAAAAATTCTATATGAGAGTTTATTTTTTTCCTTTCAACTCCAATATCAATGATGAAAATGTCTATATGATGCTAATCTTTATTTATCAGTGTTAAAGGTGTTTTAGGGGTGGTAAATGTTTTTTTGTTGAATAATAATTGTAGGTACGAAATTTAAAACTCATCCCTTTTCATTTATAGGTACATATTTATGTTGATTGGACTACCGCCACATTTATGATTATTGTTAAGCGTTTATCAATACTGTCTTTAATTACTGTTTTAACTTTCTTAAAACCCTAATTTTTAAATGAGAATTAATTTTCTCTTTAAATTGGAAAACGTGGATAAAGAGTTTAGATGACTATAAAAATAGATATATAAGGAAATGCATTCTCCGACCTCACTTGATCACGTTGTTATCCACCCTAAAACCGATGCACTTATCATGTGTCACGAGATATTTGAAACATCATGAATCACGAGATATCGAAAACGTCATGAATCACGATATCTATCCGTCACGTTATAAATATTTTATAACTTTTCATTAATTAACTTTTTTTTTTTTAATTCACTATTATAATACGGCTTCCATTTCTTTAAATTAGAGAATCTTGTAACTTTTTCCATCTAGGTATCTACATGACTTACTAGTTTTTTTTTTATTAGTTAAGTTATGGTTTTTTTTAATATAAAAATTATAGCATTGCAATAGCAGGAGTTTGGACTACCTAACCTTCAACCATAAAAGATGTTATCATGTTTAGGTTGTGATTTTATAATTAATTTGGCATTAAATTTTAGCATAGTATATCTCAAGATTTTAAATTACAACTAACATGAGATACATAACAACCTAGCTTCTTTGTTATGTATTAAGCTCATTTCCCTAGCACAATAATTATTTATTGTCATTTATTTAGTGCATATGAAATATTCTATATTGTGTGTTTCCTTGCCCTTTGCATGATAAAATTATTTTACTTTTTGTTGATAATTTTAGTAGTAATTTTTTTCCTAGTGCAATCAATTTCCAACTTAAAAATTAGGAGTACTAAAATAAATCATGTCCAAAATTTAATTTATTTGTAAACTATTTAATTAAAAGTTCAATTGAAACCTAACATAAGACATCATTGATGTTTGAAGTTGCATCTAATACGCCAAAATTTCAAATTTAAAAACTGATTTTTATTTTTATTTTTAAATAATAATAAATAAAAATCCTATTTTTTTTAGGGAATTTGCACTATATAGCAAATTTTCTACTCTACATTAGAATTATAGCAACTTTTTAAAAATATTGCAAATATAACAACTTTTTTCTAATGGAGTCTATCAAACACTATTTATGGAGTCTATCAGACACTATTGATGGAGTCTATCAATCCGATTTTGTTATATTTGTAAATATTTTTAAATTTATGCAATTTTTTTGCCTTATTGTAATATACATGCAAATTATCCTTTTTTTTTTGCAGAACAGACATTAAAGTTTGATCAAAGGTTAAATTCAAATCTACACCAATATTAGGTAGTCTAAGTAGACCATTGAAAATTGAAGGAGTAAAATAAAGTATCTAAGGTTTTTATTTTCTTTTTTTTTAGAATGATCTAAGGTTTCATTTCATTAACATTTAATTTATAATTTATAATTTATAATTTTAAAAAAAATAATTTCAGTAATATTTAGAAAAAACTGAGTCAAAGTTTAAAAATCAAAATACAGATCATCTGGTTTAATAACAATTTAGTTTCTTTTTTGTTTTATAAAATTTAAGTTTATAAATACTACATTTTTTTCCTGATACAATGATATTGGAGATGAGGATTCGAATCTGTAACCTTATTGTAACTAAGTCGTACAAGATATCGGTAGAGTTATACTATTGTTGGCTATAAATACTACTTTTAACGTTTAATTTTGTCATTTACCTTTAAACTATGTTTTGAAATACAACTATTACAAATAAATAAACTAATTTAGTTTTTGAAATTTGCCTAAAATTTTAAAAAATTAATAAAAATGAAACTTTTGTTGAAAAATAGGAGGAAAACAAACATAATTTAAAAAAAAAATTAAAACTTAAAATTAAAAAAATTATCCAATGAGACTACCAATTCTAATTGTGTTTTTTTTTTAATTTGATTAAAATTTTAAATGATTAAAAAATAAAGGGAAATTATACTTGACGAGTTTTTTACAAAATAGTTAAAAATATAGTCAAAATTATTTGTATTTACCGTCATCGTTTTTATACTTTATCATAAATATTCATTTATATATTATTATGTATTTATTAATACACTACTATAAGAAAGTATGTATAAATACTTATCCATATCAATAAGTATATTTGTTAACTTTTTTTTAAAGAAAAAATTACCATATTTGTAATTCATTTTTAGATTTACTAACGTTCGAAGTTCCCAAAATAAAAAATTAAAACCGTGATAGAGAATTGTTGAAAAAACAAGGGAAATTGTATTCGATAGTCCAATTTTACAAAACAATTACAGATTTAGACAAATTTGAAAAAATTTGCATCCATAATCAAATATACAATATAAATAATACTCATCATATTGTATTATATATTATTTATTCAATATAAAAAGTATTACTGTATATCGTATATTTGATTATGGTTGTTAAATTTTTTAAAATTTGCAGTGTTGTAAATATTTTATCAATTTGGTCTATTCCTGCAAAAAAATCCAAAAAAAAAAAACCACAATTTTCATAAAGCAATAATTATCCTAGCGAGTCGTCTATCGTGAACCAAACTAAGATTTTGATTAATCTTTAGCATCTTTTCCATTTTTTATATTGATCTTAAACGATATGTGATCAGGATTTAAATAAAATTAGGATATAAAATAAAAAAATCATAATGTGATAAAATTTTGTCGTGTAAGAAAGCAATGAAATAGTTCTATCCATTGTCGAAATGGAAAGGGCCAATCAATCTCCCATTCCCATATTTGTCCATAAGATCATTATATCATAAAACTAATGTCCAAATACCAACTTTGTTCTCTTCTTAGCAAATTATACTCTTTTTTTTTTTCAAAATACAAATGATTTTTGGAAGGATTATTGCTTTCCATATTGATTCACACATATATGTTCATTAACTAACTTGTTTTATCATATAAAACTATGGATAATTTATTACATTGTGACATGTATTAATAAGAGACATATTTGCATGTTGTTCGGGTAGCATGTAGTCATTGGTGTGGCATAATCTAGTCCATTAATTTTATTTTTAATTTTGATAAACAATTTTTGTTTTTTTTAAAGAAAAAAATGTGTGATTCAGATTTTACCAAATAGAGGGTTGCATACAGCATTGCAAATATTCCTCTGTTAATAATATCATTAAATTCTATTATTTGAAGTGGTCTCTTTTTCTTTGAGTACACTTTTTGAGATGTGGATATGGATTTGATTTTGAGTTAACCAGAAATGCTTTGGATAATCTTCTAAATTGTTTTGCTTTATAGATATTAAATTTATGTATCCACATGTATGTTTGTGAGTTTAACATTAGTATAAGGGATGAAAAGACATTTTCATTATATCATACTTCAACTTATTTTAAAAATAGTAATTATGCCTTTTTTTTGTTTAAATATTATTGTTATATAAATAAATCTATTTCATGCATGGTTAATTCTATTATAAAAAAAATCAACTACACTTACGTCCCTTTACATTATTGTTCTTGATGAAAATTTCTCTCTCAACTAAGAAGTAGTTTTTGGAAACTAGAATTGATAGACACATATATTTGTTAAATAACAATATAAGTTTAATTTTTTTTTCTTTATGATATTTTAAGGATCCAATTATAAATTTGGTCTCTATGTGGTTTGATAAAAAAAATATATAATTTAATCTTTAATCTATAATTCAGTTCCCCCTATAATTTGGAGAAAAAAAATTAAAATTTATCTTTATTGTTTGATAAAAGTTAAAACATAGTAGTTGACTAATTAAATATGTAGAAAATAGTTATTCATGTGTGAATAATGACACATGAATAACATATATAGTACAAGTTGAGGAGAGAGACCGCAAACTCTACAAAGAGATATTACTACTCTCAAATAAATAAAAGTCAAATACTGTCCCCGTTTGGATTTTTACCAAACCATCAGGTCACCGTCTCTTTTAGTAATGATACGAGGGGTTAAGTTGAACAAAAACAATATTTTCTTTTAACATGTAGATATTTAATCTATAGTTAGTTCGTCAACAATTATAAACAATAATGATTACTTTTTAGTTTTTATCGAATCTTAAGAATATTAACTTTAGTTTTTAAAATCTTAGGGATTAAATTTGAAGTTTTTCCAAATCAGAGAACTAAGTTCTAACTTTTATCAAATCATAAAAACTAAAGGTATTTTATATTACATATTGAAACCATTGAAATTAGGTTTAGATTAACCTCTTATGGTATTTGAAAAGATATATTTTATATTATGTTGTTTAT
This sequence comes from Sicyos baderoa, assembly GCA_037832685.1. Classification (NCBI taxonomy): domain Eukaryota; kingdom Viridiplantae; phylum Streptophyta; class Magnoliopsida; order Cucurbitales; family Cucurbitaceae; genus Sicyos; species Sicyos baderoa. The sequence continues at coordinate 3,447 of JBBMEF010010929.1, read as the reverse complement.
GCAAATAACTCTATAGTACTTCTATGGAATGTAGAGATGGCAAAGTTGAATGGGAAGGAATGGTACTTCTTCAGCTTTCGGGATCGAAAATACGCGACGGGGTATCGTACGAACCGAGCAACGACAGCTGGATATTGGAAGGCAACAGGGAAAGATAAATTGGTGATGGACCCAACAAAGCGTGAGGTGGTGGGAATGAGAAAGACTTTGGTGTTTTATAGAAATAGGGCTCCAAATGGGATCAAAACAGGATGGATCATGCATGAGTTTAGGATTGAAACTCCTCATATGCCCCCAAAGGTATCTCTTTTCTCCTTCACTACTTTTTGTGTACTTTTTTTTATTTTTAGTCATCATTCTTTCTCATTAGTTTGATTGCTTCCCATCTTACCCACACAACAAATATGGAAAGAGATGCAACAATAATGCAAGTGTGTGATCTTTTTCAAGAAGGTTATAATGAGGAATCTCAATCTAAAATATACCTCAAATTAAGAGGTTATAAAAAGTTTTAAACTTTTAGGTAAGAGAAGCATGCAGTTCTAGTGACATCATATATGACGAGATCAAAATCTCCTACTTTCATTGTTTTTAAATTAAAAAAATATACATATATAAATAAACAAAAAGAAGAAGAAGTTCAAAACCCTCTCAATACTATATTGTAAACTAGTGTATATAATTTAGGAGGTCAGAGTTTCAATCTTTGAAGTTAATGCAATATAGCTAACTGGATAAGCCTCATTCCTACAAATTAATAATAATAATAATAATAATAGTAATAATAGTAGTAGTAGGTTGTTGAAATTTTTGAATCTTTTCATATATAGAAGAAGAGCTAGACACGTAAGGATAATTATATCGAAAGGGTTAGTGGCACATTCGTTTCATTATTTGGTTGAAAACCATTTCAACACCAACGTCACGGGTTCGAACCCTGAAAGAGTCGGTATATGTAATCCAAAAAATAAGAGATAATAAATAGGGAATTTGCACTCTATAGCAAATTTTCTACCCTACATTAGAATTATAGCAACTTTTTTTTTATGGAGTCTATCAGACACTATTGATATAAATCTGATTTTGCTATATTTACAAATATTTTTCTTATTTTGCTATTTTTTTGCAATTTTTTTGCCTTATTGTAATATATATGCAAATTCCCCTTATAAATATGATCATTTTAAAAAAAATTAATAATTTAATTATTCGTATTAATGAATATTATCTCATAATTTTTTATATACTAGTATTAATGAATATTTATAATGTATAATATTAATATTAATAAGTTTGTAATAGTATTAAAACGTACAATGGTTATGAATGCAAATAATTTAGAATTTATCTACACTAAATTAATAACTGTCTATCCAATATAACTTTCCTTCAAAATTTTAATTTCATCAATTAATTCAAATAACTTGTGGTTCAATATTTGGAGGATTGGGTTGGTAAAGTCAGTTTCATGAATTTTTCAATCAACAGTACCATGATAAAGTTGCTTTTTTTTTCTTCTTTATCAATCTACAGGAGGATTGGGTTCTATGTAGAGTATTTCACAAGAGCAAGCCAGAAGACATAGCAGAAACAACAGCATACACCACCCCACAGTTTCTGTTCGATCCGACATCGGTTGCAGCGACATCGTCCTCCTTCTGCTCCCTGCCAAACCACATCCAGTTTTCGCCAGCCGACGATCTGAACGGGCTGCTGCCGTGGGACATGAACATGGAAGAAACAGCCTTCAGATCATCCTATGGAGTTGGTGATTGTTCAAATCCACATGAAATGAAGTATGAGATTGAGAACACCATGCAAAATGGCTTCCCATTTAACTATTTCATTGCTTGAAGAGAGAGAGGTTTTATCAGATCATCATTCACCCACAAAAAATGTGATTGATTAATTGCTTGTTGAATTGTAGTGCTGCATGTGTAACTGGAAAAGGATTTTGTTTGGTTAAGGGTTTAGTACTTTTTGGTGTTTTTGTAATGTGTTATTTTATAAGTTTTTTTTTGGAATAAAGAAACTATTTTTATTCCTAAATAAATAAAGAAGAAAACTTTGAGCACCCTATAGGTGCATACAATTGAAGAGCTGCAAATGGAGATGAAAAAAAAAATAGTAAAAACGTAAAAATAAATTAAAAATTAAAAATAAAACAGTCATGAGAATCAAATTTTCTGACGTTTCTAAGATTATATTGTCTATGATCACATGTGTTTCCCTTCAATCAATTTTCTAGTGGTTGTCTTATTATATATTATTGTTTATTTTATTAGAGAAATTTGTATTAAGTGTATGTCTATCATAGTTGGTGTCTTATCACAGTGAACAGTAATATGCAAATTATATAGTCCTAACTTTTGTCCTAACTTTCCCGCACCTCTGCATTTAACTTATGTGGTATCATTAGACGTTACAAAAATTTATTTTATAAATTAAAATATTAAAAATTAATTAAATTTGTGTGACACCATGTTAACAAAATATATTGTTTTTATTCTTCTTTTTTTCTTACTATCGATAAAGGAAATGTTCTATGTTCTTTGGTTTAGTAGTAGGAGCCAGGAGGTGAGGGTGGTATCCAGCCATGATACAATTTTAGAAGTAAGCTCAATAATGGTGGGAATTAAGAGAATTAGAATTTAGTCTCGATAATTTTAGAAGATAAGAGTTTAGACCTCATAGTTTCGAAGAGAGTTACTCTGGGACTGATATACGATGGGCTAAAAATAAACACGGTCCCACGGATGTGAGTTCAATGTAGAGACTTAAATGTTATGTGAGTCCAAAGAATAGTATATTTTGATCTAAGCCTGATGGACTTAGCTTAATACGAGACCAGTGTTTGAGCTTGTAATGATCAAGTAACATGAACCATCTATTCTTCTCAAGCATCATGTAATGTTCTGATTTCAATGAAAATGTATGTGAAAGGCTCAACATCCCTTGATATGAGTTTTGATATGAGTAGTATTGTACTCATATCTTGAGTTTAGCTATCAACTACTACGGGTGTAAACAGTTCGATTCGGCTTGGTTTATTTTCTAAACCGGAACCGAACGGATTAGCGAAAACCGAAATCGATCGAAATTATTCGGTTTTTCATATTTTAAAATCGAAACCGCCCATTAAATTCGGTTTTGACTTGAATCGATGTCGGTTTCGATCGGCTTGAACGGTTTGGACGGTTTTTTGGTTTTGCCTTGCACTCCTATCAGCTACAACCCAAAAAGGTTGAATTGGACACGATTTACTAAGTTAGATCAGACTAATTATCTTAGACTATAGCACTTTTCGGTCAGCATGAGATTAAAGGTTACGCCGTAACATAAAGCATACCTATTAGAAATAAAACTGATATGATCCAGGATCTAGATCATATCAAATGTAAACTATTATAAAGATAAATAAAGATAAATGCCCAAGAACCAGAGCAT
>JBBMEF010010919.1:0-21976 GCA_037832685.1 Sicyos baderoa | reverse complement strand
AATAGGAGAAGGGCAAACTAGGGATGAAACATTTCTCTTTCACCCTTAAACACCCACTTTAGCCATGCCACTACATTGTTTTTCCATTTAGACAAAACTTATAATAATTTCTCAAAAGTAGACATTTGGTAGGTTTTCCTTAATAAAATTTCATTTGGTTTATTGGGCTTGATCTTGTCATACCTGGTAACCAACAGTTGGAAATTCCACTTCTTTAGTTATTATTGAATTAAAAAAAAAAAATTATAATTAGAACTCAAATTGAGATTCATCCTGTCGAAGATAAAATAAAGATCGTCAATAAAAGTAAGGCTCTACTGACATTTTATACTGGCGTTCGAGGGAGAGCATTTTAAATAATAATAAAAAAAGCCATTGTCGGAAAGACTATTAAATCCATGATATAATAATTCTACAAAGCAAAATGATGGTTTGTATATTGTGAGGGGAGCTGTATATAACACAATTGAAAATTTTTAAATCATATGATTAATTCGAGGCTAAAGAACAACAAAAACAAAAATAAAAACTTGTATACAAAAAATGAATACAAAATCAAAGAGATGTTAGTTTAACATTTTATTTTTTGTATATGTTTTTTTTTAACATATTTTCAAAATTCATTAGTGTCTTAATTTTGTTCTTGCTGTTTTTCTTTTTGTTTATTTTTTTAAATGGAGAATTTAAACATCTTAGGCCCCGTTTGATAACCATTTGGTTTCTTGTTTTTGGTTTTTCAAATTTAAGCCTATTTTCTCTTAAATTTTCTACAATTTGTTTCATCATTTCTACCATGTATACATCTTTCCTTAAGAAAGTAGGGAAAAACCAACCAACTTCTAAAAACAAAAAAAAGTAGCTTCCCAAAGTTTGTTTTTGTTTTTAAAAGTTAGTTAGTATTCTCATACTTTTTTAAAGAAAGATGGATAGATGGTAGGAAGGATTGAACATATCGTAGGAAATTTGAGAGAGAATAGGCTTAAATTTGAAAAACCAAAAACCAAAAACCAAATGGTTATCAAACGGGGCCTTACTTATTAGGCTAGTATATACTTGAACTAGTTGTAATCAAGTTAAGCATGAATGTCTATTTATTCTTTATTGGAAGTTGGAAGAATCAAACTATTTCATTTGAGATTGGTAATTAATTTCTTCTCATATTCTACCCTAAAATAATTTGAGAGAGAATAAAAAAAAAAAAAAAAAAAGTAAAAATTAGGTTCAACCACTCAAACTTTAGTTGACCAATTAGCCTATTCATCTATTAATATTTGAGGAATTCGACAAAACTTACATATTACGTGAAAATAATAATGTTTTTTTTTGAACAATATTAATTTTGAATTTAAATTATTTATTATATTAGTACATATTATTTATTAATACACTAAAATATTATCTTATTCAAATACTATATATATTTTATAAAATAATTTTATTAATAAATCTCTCTCTCTCTCACACACATATATATATTAATGTTCTTGTTAAGATTGTGTTCAGATGAATAGAGTGCAAAATTCATCCACCTATAATTTCTGTATTTACCTTAAAAAAAGTAAAAACAAAACAAAACAAAACAATGGAATGATTTAATGGTAATCTATAAAATTCTATCTAGAAATTAAGTTTTGTCTATCAATTTTCCCAATATATAAATATAGTATGGTTAGACGTCGTATGTCTTTATTTCATTTTTTAAAAATTGACTTTAATTGATAGAGAGAAATGTTTTTTGAGTACAAATTGAGGAGAAAATTACAAATACCAATTCTAGAATCAAACTCGTAAGGTTGATGTTGAATTGGTTTATAACCAAATAATGAAACTATTATATTACTGACCCATCCGATCATAGGGAGAAATGTTAAAATGTAGTGTTGTTTAAAAAACAATTATAATATATGATCTAAATTAATCCAATCATAAATATTTCACGGTACTTATAGATTGATATCAAATCAAATAATCAATCGAGCCCGGCGGACACGTGTATTTTTACTCGTGAGTAAATAGGGTTAAAAAGAGTTTTGGACCCCAGTCCCCGACCCCAAGAAAAATGGTGTTGCCGCGGAGAAAAAATCGGCGACGACCAGAGCAAGAACTTGCAAGAACACAACGGCAATGACTCAAAGCGACCTTGTAAACCACTAAACAACTTGCAAGGACGTTTGGAAATTCCAAGAACAAGCAATGAAAGTTACATAAAATCTCCATGAATAAATTCCACAATCTGCTTTCGAATCCTAGTCTCCTTCTCCACTAAGCAACAGTTCTTTGCTCTTTCTGCTTTCTGGGTCTTTGTTTATGGTCCTTTTCCACAACTGGGGCCCCACTCATTGTACGGATACCGATTCTAGCGACCATCAAAAGGGCCAAGATCAAGACATTGAGTTGGGTTCATAATGTCTGGTGGGGCGACCGATTCTAGCGACCATTCTCAACCCTCAAGTTTAATGGGTTTTTCTCTGGTGAGCGATCAGGGCGCGGGTTCGAGCTCAAGAACATCGGAGAAAGATCCCAGGAAAGTCGCCAGGAAGTAAGTCATTTCATCTCGTTTTGTTTTTTGGGCTGTGTTTCTGTTTCTTCAGTGATTTGTAGTCATAATGTCGTGCATAGAATTTAGAATGTGTTTGATCCTTACCCTTTTTTTAATCTTGGAGACATCTACTTTCAACGATCATCAATGTTTTAAAGGCTTTCTTTTTGGTACAAACGGATGGTTAATTTGTTAGGGTGTGTTTGGGACACCGATTTAGTTATGGTAAGCTGTGAATTATTGTAAACTGTGTTTGAGGGGCAGATTATTATAATAGGGGTTACGATGAATGGTGTTTGAGGGGCTGCTTATTGTAACAAAAATAGTATATCGGGCACGCAAATTTAGGTTGTTATAATCAACTCGGCCTTATACACAAACGGGCCCAAACACACCCTTAATGTTCTTTTTGATGAATTTGTTGGATAGTTGAAATTCATATTTACTTATCTCATTTTGTAACTTCACATTTTATGTTATTTTTCTTGAAAGTACATGTTGAATGAAACGTATGCTTGACGTGCTCATGCTTTCCCTTGGACTTAATTTTGGGGTTTTACAGAATTGCTCACATCAACGAAATACTTGTTTTTATTTTTAAATAAGTAGAAGATTTCACAGAACTGCTTGATGTTCCATCACTATCAGCTGTTTCCATGTTTCTTTTTTTTCTTTCTTTGATATCTATGAGTGTTTAGGCAACTTATGCGCATCGGGATTTTCATTATTCATTTAATTTTCATTTAGTCAAAATCACTGCTATGAAATGAAAATGTCGTTGAAACATTATTTTTCCATCTTTCTTTTCGTAGATATCAATTGGAGCTGTGCAAGAAAGCTTTGGAAGAGAATATCGTTGTGTATCTAGGGACAGGGCGTGGGAAGACACATATAGCTATACTCCTGATATACGAGATGCGCCACTTAATTAGGAGGTCCCAGAAGGGTATATGTGTTTTTCTGGCTCCTACAGTTGCTTTAGTTCAGCAGGTGTTGACACTTAAAAATTAAAAAATTAGTGTTTTTTTCTTCTTCTTTTTTCTCTTTCATATTTATTATATTTTTATGGGAAGAAATTGTATGTCTTAGCCTCTTTGAACCTTTGCTTTATGATAGGGCGAGGTGTTGGCATCCCTTACTTTTATTTGTTTTGTTTTCACTCTGATTTCTGTGCTTGAAATGGGTTTTAAAGTTGTTTTGTTGAATTTCAACTTATGTCATCCATGTGTGTGCTACTTTGACATCACTAAAAGAGTAAGAGTGTTTCATCCATGAGAAACTTGTCCCTTTAAACCTAATAACACAAAGTCATCTAACTGCCAAATTGTGACTATGCAATTCTAAACAATAGTTAGACCCACAACATGCGTAGCTAATAAGTTCTAGCTTGTAGATCCTCTATCAACATAATTTATTATTTAAAATATATGACACATTTTCTTACCTTTGTTTTTGGTTGTCCTTATCCATAACAAACCATTCTTCATTTTTTCATCATTGACACCTAGAGTTTCCTGTTTCTCTGTTTGCCGAGCAATGTATATTTACTTTGCTTTTATGAGATATCTACAATTATATTTGACTATATAAACAGTTCATCATAAATTCTACATAGTAATTGCACGCATAACGTCAAGATTCTATTTTCTTATGTAAATGATTTTATATGAAATATGTTTATCAATGTGTGCATGAATGGTTTAAAGCTCAATGTAACAGCTTCTTTCTGTTGGTTATCACATTTTAGCAAGCGAAAGTTATAGAAGAATCTACAGATTTCAAGGTCAGGGTCTATTGTGGAGGCTCCAAGGGCTTGAGTAGCCATTATGATTGGGAAAGAGAGATGGAAGAACATGAGGTGACCATCCATTTTTATTGTTCCTCTTAATATATATCTACGATAGTTGCATCTTGAGTAAAATTTCCTTTTTTAGTCAGCTATATATGTATAGTATTTCTTCTTCAGATTGGGACATGAAATATAAATATGGTTAGCTTGTTACATTGCAGCAGATATTTTAATATGAACCAAAAAGATTCTATTATGTTTTGTTTTAACTTTTTTTCTTCAGAAAAGTTTTCTGCTTAATGTTTATTATACGCCGTTTCTTGTTGTAAATCTAGTGCCCTTGCTTCATCTTATAGCTACGCTTCCCTTTTAAGCAATTGGGCAAGCCTTTCGAAAACATAATTTTTTTTTTTTTATTTTGCAATTTCATTCATTAATGAAATTGTTTCTCAACAACAAAAAGATAAGTGGTTTGTTTTAATGTTAATGTCAATGTCATTGCATTAAAGACCGTGAGAAGAGGCTGAAAGTAACTATTTTTAGAGATCATTTAATTTACAAGAACTGGATCATTTCAATGCAAATTTTTTTAGCTACTTCATATGGCTTGATCTTATGCAGGTTTTTGTCATGACCCCTCAAATATTACTGCGTAGCTTAAACCACTGCTATATCAAGATGGAGTTTGTTGAACTTCTAATATTTGATGAATGCCATCACGCTCAAGTCAAAAGTGAGCATTCTTATGCTCAAATCATGAAAGTAAGGGATTTATGTATGCTGCATGCATAATATATATGTTTGGTTCCTGCTGGCTATTTGATTTCTTAATATAATTTATTTCCACCACTTGTATAGGTATTCTATAAAGAAAGTGTGGCTAAACGACCTCGGATATTTGGCATGACTGCATCTCCAGTTGTGGGGAAAGGTATCTCCTTTTATGATATTTAGACATGATTTCTTTTAAAAACTGTGAAGAGTTCTTAAATTGGTAACTCTACAATGTCCATGGTTTAGGAGCGAACGGGTCTAGTGGTGAGTAATTTAGAAACTTGTAATCAAGCTCTGTCAGCCAAATGATTATGGCGCTCTCCTGTTGCATCTAACACCTTTTCTTGTGAAGACTAACATGAAAACTAATCCAATTGAAGTATTAATTTCCTCAAAGCACCTAAAAGAAAGTCTTCCTCAAGATGGAAGACTCTTTTATTTTTTTTATGAAAGAGGGGAGGATAATTTTGATCCGACCTCAATAAAGGGTTATTCCTCTATACTTTCTCTCTATGTTATGTTGTCCACCTTGGTTTTTGATACGATCCGACTTGGGAGTTTAGGAATTAGTTTATTATATTATTTAATTATAAAGGGCATTTGTGTCTTTTCATAGGTTAGGGCAAACCTAGGGATTTTCTCCTATAAATAGAGTAGAGTAGATCATTGTTTAGTATATCCAAGAACTTGAGGCTTATGCTCTGGTTCTTGGGAATTTATCATTATTTATTTATAATAGTTTACTTTTGATATGATCTAGATCCTGGACCTTATCAATTGGTATTAGAGCAATTGATGGTGCAATTGATAAGGTCCAGGAACATTGCTTTTCATTGTGAGTAAGCATGAGCGTCATTTCAATGGTTTGGACTTGGAGTCTGTGTGACTAGAATTCTTTATATTTTAATTTTTGGTTGCCAGTTTGTTTTATTTAGATCTTTGTTCTACTTCTACTAATTCAGGTACTTGCAATCAACAAAGTTTATCTAAAAGCATCAATAGTCTTGAGAAGTTACTTGATGCAAAGGTGGGCTGTGCAACAACCTGAAGTATATTCATGTATATTTTAATCCGAAACACTGTAGTTATTATTATTATTTTTATAAGAAGACTATTTTTCATACAGAAAATCGTGAATACTGTTCCTATCAAAAAAAAAAAATCGTGAATACTGCAATTAAATAAATGAAAAAAATACAAGGTAAGGTCAGAGGAAAGTCTACCTACGTAAAGGTTCAATCAAGTAGTAAACACTTTTTTTCATAAAAAAAAACAAGGTAAGATCGATTTTTAGACTAACATGAAAACTAATCTCATATTCTCATTGAAGTATTAATTTCCTCAAAGCACCTAAAATTTGAGCAAACATAGACTTGAGATAACACCGCCAACCAAACATATTCCAAGAATGCTTTTTAACCCTATGGTCAAAGAAAAACTTTACATACAAAAAAAGGTATCCATGAGAAAAGTTTCCTTGAAAGCTTCTTTCCCAACACCACCCCTCCAAAAAAGAAGAAGAGAAAGAGAGAGCTTATTTACTTAAATTTATCAAATAAATTTGGTGTTTTCCTGATGCGACATGATAAGAATTGATCATGGAATCAAGGGAAAAACTATGCTTTGAAAATACTTCAGTTGATGGTTGAGCATGATGTAAGAATAAAATTGACCTTCCTTTTCTAGGTTTATTCAGTTGAAGACCGGGAAGATCTGGAAGCGTTTGTGTCATCTCCACTTGTTAAAATATATTATTATGGTCCTGTTGCAAATGGGTCATCTAGCTCATTTATGACTTACTGTTGTCTACTTGAGGAAGTGAAACGCAAGGTATTTTGATGATTGATCCTTTTAATAACTTTGTTATCTAGATAACCTTAACTTCTTCCTTTTCTTGCAACAAGAGCAGTGCGTAGTGGATCTTGGTAAGATGAAAGGTGAGCACGAAGGTCTGTTGGCCACCAAGAAGTTGTTGTTTAGAATGCACGATAATATCATATTTTGTTTGGAAAACCTTGGTGTTTGGGGGGCGTTGCAGGTAATAAATTTCAGTATTCACTTGTCTTCTCATTTCTCTATTATCTATCATTTTTTTTTTCTATACTTGATGTTTGTTTGTTTTGTTTTTTTTTTTGTTTTTTTTTTTTTTTTGATGAGAAACGAGACTATTTCATTGATAAATGAAAATGATGATAAAGTCTGTTACAAAAGATACTGCCAATGTGCAAATAAAAAAGTAAGATCATAGTTACAAGAAGTAGGAAGCCTATGACTCCAAAAAATTCCAGTATGAGTAGTGTCCTCTAAGAGAGAGTTGATAAACTTTGATGTGTCATTAAAGATCCGATTATTTCGTTCTCCCCACCATTTCCAGAAAAAAGCGTAGATAAAATTTGTCCATAGAATCTCTGTTGTGTTTTTAAAAGGGTGCCCATCCAAAATGCAGCAAAGGAGACTAGTCAGATCCTTTGGTCGCACAAAAATCCATCCAAAAGTGTTAAGAAGTTGGTTCCAAAAAGAGTCAGCCCAAGAACAAAGATTAAATAAGTGCTCTTGAGAGTCATCTCCCTTATAACATAGGTTGCAACAACTTGGATATAAGGTGAAAACTGGCAGCTTTTTTTGCAGAACCTCAGTCGTGTTGATCGCATGGTCGCTGATTTCCCATCTAGAATTTATTATTTTTACGTGATTTCTTGACAGCCAAAAAGAGTTAGCATCGTTTGCTGTAACTACTTAGTTTGCCTTGGGTGTTTGCAAATTGTGCTAAACAAAACGACTAAAAGGTTATGGGCTCAATCCATGATTACCACCTATCTAGAATTTATTATTTTTACGTGATTTCTTGACAGCTAAATATAGTAGGGTAAGATGGTTGTTATGTGAGAACAGTTCAGGTGCGCTTAAGTTGTCCTAGATGCACACATAACAAAAAAATGGAGGTATCGTGTCCATTTTGAAGGATAAAAATATAACTTAACTATTCAAATGAATTTGGTGATATGAAAGGAGAAACATGCTTTGGGGGAGAAAACTCATCGATGCAAAGTATGGCCCCTCCTCCCATAACAACAAATCAGGCAGAATGTCCTTAGCTACCACAAAAGGTCCTTGGAAATCGATTCTCAATCATTGCTACTCGATCTCGGATAGAACCAAGGTTAAGAATGGATGATGCTAATACTTCTTTTTGGAGGGACACTTGGTTTATTGATGAGACTCTTTTCAAACAACTCCCTCCCATTTTTGAGCTATATTCACCAAGAAAGATTAGGTTGTATTGTCTATTAGACACCAGTGACCCGAAATTAAGCTTATGAAATTGGGATTGAGGAGACAGAAGATGAAGAGATTGATAAAACTCACCCACTGTCTTCGCATGGTATCGCTTACACAGTCAAGATGAATGTATTTGGAAGCCAGAAGCACATGGTTACTTTTCTATCAAGTCTCTAATTGGGAGATGTACTCTTTTTGATGTGATTTGGAAGGTCAAGTATCCTAAAAAGATCATATTCCTTTTTTGGGAGCCTGCGTATGGAACCATTAATACCCATAGACAAACTCCAAAAAGGATGCTCTTTAGCCATATCCCCACAATGGGGTGTTCTATGCAAACAGAATTCAGAATCTCATTCGCACATTATTATTTGTTGTCATTATGCAGAATATTTCTAGGCCTTCATACGAACAACAATCAACTGGCCATTTGCTCTCCCTACAACATCAACAGCCTAATCTTGATAACTCTTGGTGGCCACCTTTTTGAGAAGGAAAAAAAATTTCTTTGGTAGAACTTCATCAATGCTTTTTGTTGGAACATTTGGAACGAGCATAATAGAAGACTTTTTCAAGACAAGAAATCTTCTTATATTAGTTTTATTGAGAACATAGTTGATTTGGTTGTGACTTGGTGTAAAACAATCCTCCTCTTTCATTATTATAGTTATCCCGGAGTATAATCCCCTTCTTTTGTAATTTCATACATCAATGAAATTGTTTCTTAAAAAAAAGATTTAGGCTTGAAAAGTTCCTTAATGCCATAGAAGCTAAGCTACGTTGGTAGTCTATGGGCTCAATTCTCAAATGGAAATTCAAACTACAGTTTGGTAGTTAATTTTAAGTTGTCTAATAATATGTTATTGCTTATCTCAATTATATATAAATCATGGTTATGATGTCTTTGAAGTTCTAAATTCTGTTTGTTGATTATCTTTATTCTTGAGATATATTGCATATGCCGCTCATATTATTACATAGACTTGGAGAAGGAAGGAACAGAGACTAGGGTATGAGTAGCCATTGTTCGTTCTTTAGGATGAGGAGATAGTAGTTTGATTGTTCTGGTAGTCGTGCAAATGATTAGATTGTAGCAGAGAGGGAATGAGTAACTTGAGGGATGGAAACAAAAGCAGCTGGAATTGGTTTGTAAAAAGAGATTCAAGGCTCTTGAAAGTATGAGGATTGGATACTGGTAAGGGAGAGTTATCGAAAGACATCATCATTTGAGATCTAACATACATAATAATGGGTGATCTAACATACATACTATTTAATCCATCTTCGTGTTGGCTTTACTTATCTCATCTTCTCTTATCTGTTTTCTTAGGCTAGCAAAATTCTCCTAAGTGGAGATAACTCTGAGCGAAGTGAATTGATAGAGGCAGCAGGGGGAAACCCGAACAATGACTCCTTAAGTGATATATACCTTACTAAAGCTGCTGAAATTCTTGCCTCTGGTTGCAAGATAGGTACTTTTTGTTTGGAGCAGATCGGATTTGCATTCCGCTTGGATTTATGGCTTCTATCTCATTCGTATGATCATATGCTCAATTCTACAATTCAGGCTCTAACTACATATTGGTGGACCAGTCCTGTGAACACTAACTATTATATCATGATAACATTTGTGCTCCCTTAACTGAGATATTTGTTGCTTTCCTTTTTTCTTTTTCCCTCTCTGTAGATGGTGAAATGCCAGATATTTTAAATGTTGATACTTTGGAGGATCCATTTTTCTCAAAGAAGCTTCTACGGCTTATTGGAATTCTTTCTTCCTTCAGGTTCGAATTAAATTTTTTTACTGTCTATTATTTCTTTTATGTTTTATGGTTGTCATTATGAAATTGAAAGGAATACATGACTATGTGAATTCAAAAAAAGAAGAGAGAAAGAACATGTAAACAAACGTTTGGAATATATAAGGCTCCAAGTAGGTAGAAGAGAATTGGAGAAACTACTGCTCATTTTCAGAATATATTTGTATCAAGGTTGTTATAGTTGATAATCTCCTATTATTACATGTTAAAAATTATTTTGTTTGTTAATCAATTTGTATGCTCTAATGTTATTGATAATACACAACCTATCACCACGTACATACTCAAGATAAGGGGGTACTTTACCCCCAAATGTTGTTGAATAAAAAACACGTATAAGGGGGTTGCTGGATCGTCCCGGCAGTTTTGCACAGCTTATGTTATTGGCATATCCTTAATTTGTATTCAAGAAAGTGGATTTCTTGGAAAGCTTGCTTAAACCTGCTATTTTCTCTCTGTTTCTTCATTTCAGGCATCGACTCAACATGAAATGCATAATTTTTGTGAATAGGATAGTGATAGCTCGATCCTTGTCGTACATACTTCAGAACCTCAAGTTTCTGGCAGATTGGAAGTGTGATTTTCTTGTAGGAGTCCACTCTAAATTGAGGAGCATGTCAAGGAAGACCATGAACCATATCCTTGCAAAATTCAGATCAGGGGAGGTTAGTTGTTACATTGGAAACCCCCACCCCACCACACGCACACACACCTACAAGGCTACACCCAGAGGCTAACAAGTGCGGCCAGGTAGTTCCTTTTGTTAGTTATTTGCTTCTCCTCGACATTTGCTGTACTATTTCTCTTTGAGGGTTGGAGGGTTCGATTGAACAAGCTATCGATTCAGTTGATTCATGTTGGTTTATGTTAATTTTAATAAAATAGTATCTTTATCTTTTTAATTATGTTTTCCTTTTAATGTTAATTAATTAACCAATTTTTTTAATCATCATCATCAAAAATCAAAAGATTATTTTTTTTGGATAAGAAACAATTTGGATATGAAAAAAATCAAAAGATTATGAGTTCAATCCATGGTAGCCATAGCCACCTACCAAGAAATTAATTTCTTACTAGTTAGTCTCGTTTGAACAATCATGTGTGCGTAAGCTGGCCCAGACACTCACTGATGTAAAAAATTACATTTTTTTTTCCTCTCTCTAATAAAGAATACCTATGTGGCTATGCCCAAGGGAGGAGAGAAAATCTACCCAATAGGGACTCCATCCTCTTGGTAAAAAAAGAACATAAAATGCACAAGCATCTTCTATTATTGTTGTTGTTGTTGGAAAAGGTATCCTTCTAAACTTAAACCCCCTTGGCTTGAATATTACAAACTTCAAAACTTAGACAGGTTGGTGGAGTTGCTTCCTTCCTCACCCCCTCCGTGAAAAAAAGGGCTTTTTTTGCGGGTCAGCATGTGTGCCATCTTTTGGGGGCTTTGGGGGGAGAGAAATAATAGAATTTTCAGAAGAGTTGAAAGACCCTATGCAGATGTGTGGTCTCTCATTAAATTCTATGTTTCTCTTAGGCCTCTCTATCTAATATTTTTTGTAACTATCCATTAGATATTATCTCTCTTGATTAGAGACCATTTTTATAAGGTCTCCATTTTTTGCGGGCTTTCTATTTTGTATGCCCCTTCTTTTCCTTGTATTCCCTTTCATTTGATCTCAAAGTGCCAATTCTTCGAACCACATTTTCTAACAAAGTGCCTTCAGCATATTAGTATGCATAGGTTCTTAGCTCAACAAGAATTTGAGTTGGGGGACTCGAACACATGGTCTCTTATAGTCTTAGTCATGGACAACACTTGTGCCGCTTGAGCAAATGCTCTTGTTGGCAATTCTAGACGTTGTTTTGAAGATGCAATCCTCTACCACCTTAGAACACTAATGACTATTATTATTCCTATTTTTTCTTACAATGTTGGATTGTTACACGTCATGTTCAACCTTTCGGAGTAGTTCCCAAGGGAAGTATAGCCTGTGGACCACCATACCTTTTCTTTCTTTCTGCATGCATGCATTTTTGAATTTGCCAGTGTGTTGTGCTGGAAAATTTTCCAGTGTATACCAACTTGCAAACAAAATAGTATGCAAGTTGAGTGAAGACACCATGGAAATAGGAGTAATGATGAAACTATATTTGTAATCATCCATTAATAGCATGAAATAAATTGAATCTTATTCGGTTTCTTTGGGTTTGGAGCCAATATTTTTATTTTCATCCTTAGTTATTAAATCTCTCCTAATCCCAAAACCTTAAGTTCTTAGGTTAGGGTAAATTTAGATATTTATCCATCAAATTTGAGCTCAGCATGCAGACTGTAAAGACTAGTATATGTGTTTCTTTTCAAAAAGAAATAAAAAAATATAGCATTGGTTTTGACTGAATTTTTAACTGGACGTCTCCTATCCCAACATCGTGCTAAATAATCATCAATCTTACAAGCTTAAATTATTAGATTATGATGCATTTATTTAATCATTTCTCTTATTTTTATTATTAATGAAACCCTTGTTTCTGATTAATTTTAACTTCTAGCTTGTAGCAAGCTAATGGTTGTTTTGAACTTCAAAGAATTGAAGTTTATGATTAATCCTTGTGGTTCATTGCTCATTGCTCCGACAGCTAAACCTCCTAATTGCGACAAAGGTTGGTGAAGAAGGGCTTGATATTCAGACTTGCTGTCTTGTGATACGATTTGATCTTCCTGAAACAGTATCTAGTTTTATACAATCAAGAGGTCGAGCACGAATGCCTCAGTCTGAATATGCATTCATTGTTGATAGGTCATCTTCTTGTCCTTATTTAAATCACAATATATTTTTTTCTTCATAATATTTCTTAGTTGATCAAGTTCTTCCATATATCAGCGGAAATGAAAAGGAGCTAGGACTAATAGACGGATTTCAGAAAGATGAAAAGCAGATGAACAAAGAAATTTTTTCTCGTTCGTCCAATGAGACATTTCATAGTCATGAAGAAAGTATCTATAGAGTTGTCTCAACTGGTGCATCTATCACTTCTGGACTTAGTATATCTTTACTGCATGAATATTGCTCAAAACTTCCACATGACGAGTAAGCCTAGCCTAATTGTTGAAGTTTTTTCATTAATACTAGATAAGATTACATGTTC
The DNA here is from genome assembly GCA_037832685.1 of Sicyos baderoa. Lineage (NCBI taxonomy): Eukaryota > Viridiplantae > Streptophyta > Magnoliopsida > Cucurbitales > Cucurbitaceae > Sicyos > Sicyos baderoa. The sequence goes on along the minus strand of JBBMEF010010919.1, from coordinate 8,631 downwards.
AATAGCTTAATTTTTTTTTCTTCTATTGTGCTTATTTATTTATTTTTCTTTTATAGGAAATGAAAAATTTTCATTGATATATAAATTTAATAACATAATTTTTTTTGAAATTTTGTATGAACAGGTACTTCGATCCCAAGCCAAAGTTTTTCTATTATGACGATTCAGAAGGAACTGTATGTCATGCAGTTTTGCCCTCCAATGCTCCAATCCCCCAAGTTGTCAGCAGAGCACAATTCTCTAGGGATGCTGCTAAAAAGGATGCTTGTTTAAAGGCTGTAGAGGAATTGCATAAACTTGGTGCTTTCAATGACTATCTCTTGCCCATGAGAGACAATGCCAATGAAGAGGAATTAGAACTTGCCTCCTGTGATTCGGACAGCTCCGAAGGTTCACTTGAGTAATTCCCTGTTTTTAATTTTATTTTTATGGGTCTTGGTTGATATTTGTAAGCATGGTTGCAGATGAGACTTCACGACGAGAACTACATGAAATGTTAGTTCCTACTGCTCTAAAAGATTCTTGGACTGGCACGGAAAATGTTACTCTTAACTGTTACCAAATTAAATTCACCCCACATCCTGGAGATAGGATCTACAAAGAATTTGGTTTATTTGTGAAGGCACCACTTCCCCAGGAGGCTGTGAGAATGGACCTCGAGCTTCATCTTGCACGTAGTAGATATGTAAAGGTGAATTTGGTGCCATCAGGGGTTGTGGAGCTTTTGGAGGATGAGGTAAAAGGTTTATCTGCTAACTCTGGACTAAATTGTTCCCTTATGTATATTTTTTTAACTTACCCTATATATCTATGCTTTTCAGATTACCCAGGCAGAGAGTTTTCAGGAGATGTTTCTTAAGGTCATTTTAGATAGATCAGAATTTGTTCAGGACTACATTCCTTTGAGGAATAATGTCTCTGGATCTATTTCATCAGCATCGTACTTGTTACTTCCTATGATTTTTCAAGATAATGAGGGATCATCATTCATAGATTGGGAAGTTATTAGAAGATGTTTATCCTCCCAAATTTTCCAGAATCATGCATGCTCTGCTGTCAAAGAAACTGCTTCCTCGGATACCCACCTGACACTTTATGATGGCCGTAGAAGGTCATGTGATATCGTAAATAGTTTAGTGTATGTACCTTACAAGCGTGAATTCTTTTTTGTGACGGACATTGTGAGGAGGAAGAATGGATACAGTCGATACAAGAACTCAGGCTCCGCAAGTCATTTTGAGCATTTAGTGGAAAGGTAGGTTTCTAGTTTTCTGGATGAGAAAATATCTTTTTTTTTTCGGGATAAGAAACAATTTCATTATAGACGTGAATTTATCTTATGCTTCAATAGTTTATGCAATACCATCTAGACAGGCTTTTACTTTTCTGATGTACATTTTGATCATATGAATTTGAGATAACTAAATGGATAAGAAGAAAAAGTCTCAATTTGACAATAAATTAGAAGTTGACTCTAATTTACTCTAATATTTCACATATCTTTATCAGTTCTCATTTGTTTAACATTTATAAAGTTTGTGTATAAATGTTGTGATCAGGTTTGACATTCATCTTAAATACCCTGAGCAGCCTCTTCTTTGCGCAAAACCCTTATTCCATTTGCACAACTTGCTACATGATAGAAGGCACACAGATTCTGGTAATTTGCTTAGTTCTTTTACTACTTAGCCTGGTAATTTTAGTTCAAGTTTGCTGCATCCAATGCTTGGGATAAAGATATACTTGAAGAGTCTGATCGAGTTCTTGTTTCTGTAATTACTTTGACATCTTTTGTTACATTCCTCAATACTCATTAATCATTATTAAAATTTTTTATTTTTAGTATTGCGCTGTTAAATAATATATTTTTGTACTCTTCCTTGAGGTACATGGGCACTTTTCTGTTTTTTTAAAGAAACAAAAGCAGTTTCAACTTTCATTGATGTGTGATAATGTTACAAAGACTTATCGAAACAAGTACCAAGAAGATGGATAAAAGAAAACAATGGATATGGAGGCCGATACATGGAAAAAATACTAAGAAAATGGTAGATAATCTTAGGAAACTCCCATAGTTGGTAACATATGTTGTGTTGCCGCATCATGCTGAATAGGAAAAAACCCACAGTTTAGAGAGCGTCCATTCACCATTGCTTTAACTCGCATTCTTGTGTATGAAGAATATCCATGTCCTCTTGCACCACAAAGAAAGTAAATTAGGGTCGCTCATGTTCGGTGGAGAAGAAACAATGTGGTAGTTGTCGGTATAGGCTTGATGTTGGCACAAATAGTAAATCGATATAGAGAAGATGACGAGCATCACAGGTGTATCAGAGTGAAGAAGTCACACATGGTTCCATTTTGTGTCAATGAACTCGGTTGTGACAATGTTGTTTCCAAAAGAGAAGGAATAGTTTTGATGAAGCTTTGGTCACTGTTTCACGACATTTTTATGGTTTATGCTCCAAAAGAGGTGAGGCAAACGACTGAACAACTGAACAAGCGCACGAGACCAGTAGAGAAGACGTTAGAAAGTCGCCAAATTCAACAATTTGATTTTGATAATTGATAGAACCAGTCTGGCTGAACCGCTTTGGCTAAACCGGTTTGACTGAATCGATATGATGATATTGAATTGAAACCATGAAAAGAACTCGGTTGGTTGATAAAAAAATATGTTGTGAAGTCCTTGCCTTGTTCGAAGTAGTCTAGCTTGCTAAAGATATCTGTACATGGTGCTATGTGACGATAAGGGAGATCTATGCAAAAGAGACTGTGTGCAGGAGATAAACATCACCAGTGCGATAAATGTATCATGTATAAAGGAAACTTAGGAAACAGTCAGATCGGTTGGTGAAGGAGATATCGTCGACTTTGTAAGACGCGGCGATGACTGGGAAGGTTTAGGAAAAACCAAGTTGGTGGTGGCTCCAAAGATTTGCATTCTTGGGTCACACCAATAGAAGAAAACAGAAGCTCATGGGTTATAGGTACTCTAGTGAGAAGAAAAAACTCGAAGAAGTAGCAAAAAATGGTTTGTTCTCGGTGTTGAGAAGAAAAATAAACAAAATTGTGAAAAAAACAGCGGATAGATGGCTGGCATTCAACGTTGGTGGAAGAGGAAGGATTGCGACAAATGGTAGGGTTTTGTGAAGGTAGAGAGTTTTGGGGAGAGAGGGAAAAAAGAATGGGTGCTTGATTAAATTAGCGGATTATTTTCCTTCCAGTTAGATGGAAACTTCCTAATGGTGTTCTCTTTTAAAACTCCCATTGCGATTTTGTATCTTTGACACAAAATGCTCTTGCTTTATTTTGAAGTTGTCTCAGTCTTCAAGCATTTGCATCTATTTTTTTTTCTAAAAGAATTTACAGGTTCGATATCTTGATACAGAAGCATGTGATCTGAAAGAACATTTGATTGATTTGCCTCCCGAGCTTTGTCAGTTGAAGATAACTGGCTTTTCAAAAGATATCGGAAGTTCCATATCTTTGTTGCCATCAATTATGCATCATCTTGAAAACTTTCTTGTTGCTATTGAATTGAAGTGTACGTTAGCGGCTGCTTTTCCAGCAGCAACTGAGGTTACTACCAACAAAGTGGGTGCTTTGTCTTGTATTTTAAATTTATTTATGTTCACATTTTTTGTACTTTTCATATTTTTAACATCTGTGAATTTTCTTAGATTCTTGAAGCACTCACCACTGAGAAGTGCCAAGAACGCATTTCCCTCGAAAGGCTTGAAATACTTGGTGATGCTTTCCTTAAGTTTGCAGTAGCAAGACACCTTTTTCTTACACACGATAAGTTTGATGAAGGAGAACTTACAAGAAGACGTTCTTATTTGGTGAAAAATATTAATTTGCTCAAGCTAGCAACCAGAAAGAATTTACAGGTATAAATCCATTTAACGTGATTCACTACCACTATTCAACGTTTCATGCTTTCTATTTTTCTTAAAAACGAAAACTTAAAATTCAATCGTTGATCTGTTGTTATTACAATTCCTCTATTGGATACTTTCTATGTACTCTTCAAAGTGAAGTTGTTAGTAATTGTTTGATCATTTGTGCTTTTGAGTTGAAAAAATCGGAGCATCTATAATGGACTAGTAAATTTGACTTTTAGTTACATTACTCTTTACCATGATTTGGGATGACATCAGTAATGAAAGTGATCTGTATTTTTTTATATTTGGAAAATTTTGATGATTTAAAATTTGATTTTATCATAGCTGGTATTTTAGGATTTAGCAAGAAGAATTTACCACATCTTCCTCAATCGCTCATATTATTAGGTCAAATCTCAATGACCATGAGCAAATCTTGTTATAAACAATTCTTAACTTGTGGTCCTTTAGTCAAATAACGGCATTGTCTATATATATACACACATATTACATTATATCCTAAGATTGATAAGCAGATTTGACGTTTCTTTTGGGTTGGCGTTGGTATTTATTATTTAGTTGATTTCACTCATTTGATGGATTGTAATATCAGTGCATATAAGTTTTCCTTCTTCAGGTATACATACGTGACCAGCCGTTTGAACCTAATCAATTTTATACGCTTGGTCGTCCGTGCCCAAGGATTTGCAATGAGGAAACTAGAAAAGATATCCATTCTCACAATGATGCAAAAGGCAGTGAGACCAAGTGCAGCAAAGGTCACCACTGGTTACAAAAGAAAACCATCAGTGATGTGGTCGAAGCTCTGGTAGGAGCATTCCTAGTTGACAGTGGCTTCAAAGCTGCAATTGCATTTCTCAAATGGATCGGCATACAAGTAGAATTTGAAGCTTCACAAGTTACCGATGCTCGCATGGCAAGCAATGCTTATCTTCGACTTGCAGACTGTATAAGCATTTCTGCACTTCAAAATTCATTAGGTCATCAATTTCTCTATAAAGGTCTGCTACTGCAGGCTCTTATACATCCATCTTACCACAAGCATGGAGGAGGTTGTTACCAGGTATGAACTTTCTCTTTATCCATCTCAAATGGTATCTATAATCAGCATTTCTACTCAACAACTTTTTGTAATTTTCTACTTAACAATTTTATTGATCTTTGCTATATGGGTTTGACCAGAGATTAGAGTTTCTTGGAGATGCTGTTCTGGATTATTTGATCACATCATATCTATATACAGTGTATCCTAAGCTGAAGCCAGGTCTAGTAACAGATTTGAGATCAGTGTTTGTGATGAATGAGGCTTTTGCCAATATTGCGGTAGATAGATTCTTCTACAAGTTTCTGATTTGTGATTCTACTAGCCTTCAAAGTGATATAAAAAGTTATGTAAACTTCATCAAAGCACCTCCTTCTGAAAGGGGTTCACTTGAGCAGCCGAGATGTCCGAAGGTATTCGATACACATTAAATGCAAATTTCTAAACGATGCAAGGACTTTTCTAGTGACAGGAGTATCTGTCAATCTATTTGAAAAACATATCTTTTGGATAAGAAACGATTTCATTGATTCATGAAATTATAATATAGAGATACATATATTACTAGAGATTAAATAAGCACTCTAAAGTTTCATAACTATAGGAATTAAATAGACGGCTAAGTTTACACCAAGATATAACATGATAGGTAATGGTGTCAAAAAACCCATAAAGTTGGTCTATAGGAACTAAATAGAGGGCTTTTTTGCTTCTTAGAAAGAAAAACTCTCTTCTTTTGCGTTATAATTTTATTTTACTTTTAAGCAATAATAATTCCATTCACCGGAGGTCTTTATATACATAAATCCTTAGGAAAAGATATAATATTCATTCTCTATATCTTTCAGTTAATTGAGAGTGCTTAGGGCTTTGAGAATGACTTCTGTAAACGTGATTTGACTTGAATAGTCGTTATGATTTTATTAGAAGAGGCAATGCCTACTTATAGACTACAAGATAACCCTAACGGGCCTACTGGGCCTAAACCTAAAAAAGCAGTAAACCTATACAAAATACATATTTACATATAATCCTAACAACTTCGACATGTTGGAGTTTCATGATAGCGAACTGTTTTCTTCTGTTTGTTAGCTAATTTCAATGCTGCATCTTACGTTGCAGGTTTTGGGCGACATGGTTGAATCTATTGTTGGAGCCGTTCTTGTTGATACAGGGTTTGACATGAACTATGTTTGGAAGATAATGTTATCTTTTCTGGATTCTATTATGAGTTTTTCAGGCTTCCAGCTTAGTCCCATTCGGGACATAACAGAATTTTGTCAAAATAATGGTTGGAAGCTTCAGTTCAATTCAAAAAAATTGGAAAAATATTATTCAGTTGAAGCAGAGGTGAAAAGAGGTAACTGTCATGAGACTGCTTCAGCAGCCAACCGTCGTAAGAAAGAAGCCGAGAAAATTGCTGCCAATCTTTTACTCACCAAGTTGAAGGTGGATATGAGTATAAACATGCTTCTATTGTGCTTTTATGCCAAATAACCATCTGCATTTTTTTTTTTTTTACAATAAACAGACATTGAATTTTATTGGAGTTCTTAATATTTATTTTTGCTTTAATTTTCTGGAAGAAAAATTGTTTTAATAATCTGAATCAGGGTGTCCCCAAGGGGTGGCGCAGTGGTCGAAGACTTGGGCTTTGAAGGTGTGCTCCCCTCAAGGTCCAGGTTCGAGACTCAACTATGACATTAATTTGTAGACACCTCTCGTATCTTCATTTCTTTGATGTCTCCGACTCCCGGTGCTTGGCCTAGGGACGGACGTGGTTACCCTTGTTTCAAAAAAAAAGAAAAAAAACCTGAATCAGTGTCAATCCTTTTGGTCTTTCTGGTCCCTAATATCCGGCTTTGTCGATTACTTCTAGAATAAAGGTTTCTAGGAGGTGTAATTTATTTGGATACCTCTTAGAAAAGAACACCATTACAGAGCTTAGTTCTGATGTTTTATATATGTATATCAACTTTCTATTTTCTCTTCCGACCCCTTGCTTCGCAGTATTCTGAGTTGGATTGATCAAATATCTCTAGTTGTCTTTGGGAGCTAAGAATCTTAGAACTCATGAGTATAGAACTTTTTGGAACTGACTTATTATGGAGTTGGATTATTTGAGAACAAGGAGAAAAAAATTAAGGTTCAAATTTTAAGTTTTTGATTTATGGTCTCATCAACTATTTGGATTATTTTAGGTGACATTGTTTCCCATCGACTCATGACATGCTTAGCTCATATTTTCTTACTTTTTAAATGGTCTTAAATTTCTTAACATGGCAGGAAAATGGGTTCATACCTGAGGTCAGTTCATTAGAGGAAATTTTAAGGTCACGCAAGAAGATGGAACCTGAATTGATTGGATTTGATGAAACACCCTCGGTCTCGATTGATCAAGCTGACAATGGTTTCGGAACAATAACTGGGCCAGAATTTTCTGGTGCGGAGTTAGATCCCTGTGTGCACCGTGAAGTTGGCAGTTCTCTTTCAGTTCGCATTACACGGTTAAGCGAAGCACCGGTGTTTTCATCTGTAGCTGCAGAAGAAGAACTGAAACCTAGCATGTTTGGTGGTACAAATTTGCACTCATCATCAGGTAGGTACCATGATAGCCTATTATTGGAGGAATATTATAACTTGTCGAATTTTCTAATGCGTAGTGGTCGTTTTAGGTCGGTCAAGTAAGACGACAACGGCCAGATCTCGTCTGTATGAAATCTGTGCTGCAAACCACTGGAATCAACCTTCATTTGATTGCATGAATGAGGAAGGACCAGGCCATTTAAAGATGTAAGTCCTTGATGGAATGCTATGCAATCTTGGAATAAGCATAACAGAAGAAATGGATAAGGCTGTTTTTTGTACCCTTTGCACCATTATGCAGTACTTGACAGAAGTCTATGTCTGATTCAATCTTCTTGCAGGTTTACTTACAAGGTTGTATTAGAGATAGAAGAATCCCCCGATACGATTTTCGAGTTCTTGGGAGCGCCTCATTCGAGAAAGAAGGCTGCAGCCGAGCATGCGGCCGAAGCAGCTCTTTGGTACTTGCAAACGGAGGGGTACTTGCCTGAGACAGATTGATTCAATAATGGCATTGTTGTACTTTATGTGATAACTCAAAGTCATTCTCTGGGGATAGCTAATGTGAAACTAGAGTAGAATAGAACATATGAATAAGAATAACTATTGTGATTGTGTATAGAAAAGTAGTCAATCTTATGAATTAAGGGTGGGAAGTCTTGTGTAATTTGTAATTTATCCATTTTCAATCATTGATTCAATCTAAATCTCATCTCTTTTTTTGGTCTTATATATTGACACTTTTATGTTTTGAATAAGCATTTTCAATTGCCATTTTATGCAGAAACTATGAAGAACAGGTCAACTTTTATTTTTTTATTTTGTTATTAATTTTCAAAATAACAAAAATTCATCAGTCCATGATATTTTCAGTTCATCTATTTCTATTTTTGAATCTCGAGGTTCAAATCCTTGTCTTCCCTTTTTTGTAATAGTAATTTTTTTTAAAAAAACATATTATTATTGATTTTGCTTCAAATTCATTATTATAGTATGTTAATTTTTTGGTTAAAATACCATTTTGGTCCCTCAACTATCACTCATGTTCCATTTTGGTCCCTAGACTTTCAAAAGTCCAATTTTAGTCCCTCAACT
>JBBMEF010010890.1:8293-21998 GCA_037832685.1 Sicyos baderoa | reverse complement strand
AAAGTAGGGGAAGACCAACCAACTTTTAAAAACAAAAAAAAAGTAGCTTCCCAAAGTTTGTTTTTGTTTTTAAAAGTGGTTAGTATTCTCCTACTTTCTTAAAGAAAGATGGATAAATGGTAGAAATGATGGAGCACAATGTAGGAAATTTGAGAGAGAATAGGCTTAAATTTGAAAAATCAAAAACAAGAAACCAAATGGTTATCAAACGGGGTCTTAGATCCTCAAAACCATTTTTTACCATAGGCCAACCCATGATGGCTGGCTTATCAATATTCTTACTTTTGATGCTTTAATTCTTAACTTGAGAATGCTTATTTGTTTTTATCCAGGATGCTTTTGATTTTGATGATGATATAAGCCTGAAGAGTCTCCTAAAGAATAGAAAAGCAAAGGTAAAGAAGAGGGTTAAATTTGCAACTAGAAGTGGAAGTCAACAAGCAGAAATGGAGATGGAGAGACTCTGTAAAATTAAGGGTAGATTAGAGATAATGAAGCAGAAATTACTTAGACTGTCAAATAATAAAGATGATGTGATTTTAAATAGGTCAAACATATTTGAACAGTCTATTGTATATGTTCCTGTGGCAGTGTTAAAGGAAAAGGTTTGAACTTGTGCACTAACTTTGATTCTTTTACCCCATATTCAAGTTGGGATCCTATGATATAAATTAAATACACAATTTTCTTTTTTTTTCTTTTAGACTTTCAATTAGATGTTACAGGTTCACACATTGGATATCTAATGGGTCAGTGGTACAATGGTTTCATTGTTTGGTTGTAAACCAGTTCAATACCAGCGTCATAGGTTCGATCTCAGGAATCGGTATTTGTCCCCCTTCTCTTTTGTAAAGCTTAACTTCTGAAGTATATTTCCAGTGTTCAAAATCCTGCTGTTTAATTCTTGATGGCTTGTGGATTTTACACAATATAATAAAATAGACGGATGATAATGAAATAAATATATTTTCAGATGAGATATATTTCAATTTAACAAATATACATTCTACTCTATTTGCTGGCATATAATGTAATCAAAGTTGTTAATTACTAAAGCATAGAGTTAGAATTTTTTTAGTTATTGTTTTATGTTGGGTTCTTTCATACCAAATGGTAAAAAAGACAACTTTCTCGGTATTGTTCATATTAGAAATTTCTTGATCTACGACTCACTAGTTCTTGGTTCATCTTGGTCCGACTTGTGGACTGCGATCAAAGTAGTGATAGGATTACATTATCTTTTGCGCTTGTTCACCAAAATTTGGGTGAATGTCTGTATGTGCAAGTTAATCTGAACAATCACGAAAAAAATAAGTTGTATGTGGATTCGTTTTTTTTTCCCCACAATCTGACCCATTCCTTATTGAATCACCATTGAACCCACAAAGCTAAAATATTGATTAGTACTTATCCACTAAACTCACAAGATAGGAGTATTAGGAATATATTAAAATGATTAACCATATCTTGACAAACCTTCACCTTGAGATGATACCATGATCCGAGTTGGGTTGATTCAGTGGATTTTTTTGGACTAACCCAACTTTATGGGTTGGTTAATCCTGCAATCCGTCCAACTCTATGTATTAAAACATTCAACCCTATATTTTCAAGTTGGGTTGGATTGAATTCGTCAATCTCATCTTTACATTATAAAAGAACTCAATTCATACCCCATAAATATATAACAATTTTAAAAAATATACATGATACTATACTTGACCTATATTATATATTTTATTAACATATGTTTCTTATCAGACAATCAAACATGTTTTAACAAATTTATTTGAATTTCGTTATTAAATACACAAAATGAACTATGTAGCTCCTCACCTATTTTCCTACTAAACATATATATATATATACTATGTTACAAATAATGACAGAAAGAAAGTAATAACAAATATGAACACAAATTGAGAAATAACATCTTCATGGACAGAACTGAAACAGTTTTTCTAGTTGAGGAACTTGACATCTGGATTTCGAATCGGTTTGAGCCACATGTCGGCCATTACTCTGGATGACAAGCTCCACAGCAAATCTGGTTTTTTGGATGATGAATTATTTCCCTTCTTCACAACCTTCCCAATCCCATAAGCCAGCAGCCACTGCATTGCTGTGAGCCTATGCTTTTCGCTGTCCCACGCGTTCCTCCTCTTCCGCACCTTCAAACCTCCCACGTGCAAGCTTGTCGCCTTGAACTTCTCGTCTTCTTCTTCTTTTGCGTGGATCACGGCCACCATGGGACCCCCCACGGCCTCGTATCGCCTCAACGGGTCTCTCAACTGCACAACCACCCCAATTGTCACGCTTTCATTGTGATCTTCGTCGAGTTTCGCCATCCAATCTTCGAATGGAACTGCACAATCCAATGGATGCTTTTCATTCACTTTCACGCCCGACACATCGAATGGGGCTTCTTCCTCTTCCATTTCCGCTTGCACTTTCAACGCTTCCACGCTCATCTCTTCCAGCTTCTGCATGGACAATGCTAGAATCTCTTCTATGCTTACCGGGGTTTCCTTTATGTTCCAAATTCCTGTCGATATTCTCTCTTTTCTTCCCGTGCTCAATGCAGTCGCCATTGACTTCACCGTGGCTATCGCTCGAGCTGCCTTCGTGCTTACTCCCTCTGTTAGGAATAAATATCGTTAAGATACTGATAAAACTTTAGCATTTAATATTATTCAGATATTCTCAAAATTATCACCTTCTTTGTTCCTCCCTTGAATGATGGCTGAGGCTATTCCTTCAAATGCTATCTGCTCAGCTGTTTTCCCCATCAGTTCATCTGTCGACATTAACGCCACTACTTTCGAGCTCAGCTCCTCCACGCCATTGCAGGCCATTCGTTGAAACAATTCGAATCCGGTCGCAGATTTCGTGGAGGAGGCTGCTATGATGAAAGGTTTTGATATCTGCATTGCTAGTTTTGGAGTGTCCTTCCTCAAAACTTGGACGTTCAATGGATTCATGGCGGCTAAGTAACCGCCATCTCTGGTTTGCACTACGCATCCTAATCCTTTCCCGAGATCCGAAACGTATGATTTCGATTCTGTTTCGGAGGAGTCCTCTGCTTGTTCAAGCTCGAAATGAGGGATTTCTGTGAGGTAATTGAGCTTATCTTTGTCGTTGTCGTCGTCTTCTTGCTCCAGCATTTGCAGAAACTCCATTGTTACGTTTTCTTCGTCTGCATCAAGTCTCTGCGAATCGGATTCTTCGTCGTTTTTTCCAATCTTTTCATCTTCCATCATTGATTCCAGAGCTTTTATTTGCTGTGCGATTGAATCCAGTTCCGATAACCGATTCAAATGCGCTTGATCGAGCACAACCTCTTTCACTACCTCGCTCGAGCTTGATTTCTCTTCTTCAACAGATTTTTCAGATTCTTGTTCCTCTTTATCGTCTTGAATCTCGATTCCTTTATCGACGACTTCGAAATCTGGAAGATCGAGATCTTCAATCTTTGATTCTTCTTCCGATTTCTGAACAGACGGCGAAGAAGTTGACGGAATCGGCGCCGGTTCGTCCAAGTTGAGTTCATCCATGCCTGGAAGATCCGTTGAAGCTTTCGATTGCGATGGAGTTTGGCTGCTTAATCTCGGACTAAGAACACTGAATGAGGTTTTGGATTGGTTTCTGCCGAAGGATTTGCCCGATTTCGGCGAATCTTTTGATATAGGTTGATTGTAGATTCCGATTCCGCCGTCTTTTTCCATAATCTGGAACCCTAATTTCACGAGCAGTTCTCCTCCTTTGGCTTTTCCCTCCAAATCGAAGCTCAAATCCCACTGTCGAACTCGAGTTCCTTGTTGGCTCTTCTCCATGGATTCTTGAATCAGCTTGCTCAAATCCATTGAATTTTTGCCGAAATGGAGCTGTTGAGCATCGACAGCGAAAGCGTAGATCGAAAACGGGCGAGGCTCGATTTTGAGAGGTGGAGTAGTGTAATAGACATGGCATTTGAGGAACAATGTCTCTTCGAAATCGGCTGCGCCTTGCGTAACTCTAGACGGCATTGTGTTTACGGCTCCGTCTCTTGTTTCCTTCTTCCGGACGCAGACCGAAAGCCGGAGGCCGTTCATCGAGGCGGGCAGGCCTTGGAGGGTGACAACCTCAACAGAGAACAAGCAGCTCATCTTGTTCATTCTGATATGAGATAGAGCTCGCATTGGCTTCCAATTCCATATCCCCTTCTTGTCTGCTTCCCCCGTCGATGCTGCTTCCTCGAGCTTCGAAGAACCACCCCCCTTGTTGGGTTTGGATTGCAGCTTAACATCATCATCATCATTAGCGCGAGAACGCCATGGAGATAGAGACATACGGCGGGACCTCGGCTTGTTGAGTCCCTCGTTGAGTACACTTGGATTGGCTACATCTTCGGGAAGAGAGGACCGAGGAAGAGCAAGAGAGGCCGTTCTTCGCGTGCCAGCGGAGTACATCGATTGGCTCAATGCTTGAAGCTCGTCGAGAAGCTGCGTATTAGAATCCCTTGTCTGTGGACTGTGGTCAGTGGCCATGGATGATGAAGTTGGAGCAAAGAAGTGAACAAGGATGGAGGAAGAAGAGAAAGAAATGTTGGGTTTGGGATTATTCAGTACATTACAACATAAGGTGGAAGATAAGATAAGATAGAAGAAAGAGTAACCAACACAAGGTGGAGGAAGGAGAGCCATGGATGAATGTGTGGGCACAAACATAGTTAGTTGTGTTCTTCCATCTTGTGGTCCATTTTTTTCTTCTGCATTAAATGATTGATTTTCATTATTCAATCCCCATTTGTAATTTTCCAAGCTTTAACTGCTGCTGGTTTTCATTTTCAGAATTGACAGCAAACGACGAAATCCGCTATCAGATAAATACAACACTTGAAGTAACTACGATACGACTACGGACAGGCTCGAGGAAGGGAAGGGAATGGTGAAGTGAGTACATGACAAATTACAGGTGAGGTAAACAATTATTATATGAAGAATGTAGATTTGAGTAGTTTTGCAGTGAATGGAGTAGAAAACAAAGACTGTCTTCAAGTCAGTTGCTTTTAAGTGTTCAATGAAATGATTTTCATTTCCTATAAAAAATAAAAATAAAAATTAGTAAGTTGGTTAGGGTAGTTAGGTGGTTAGTCCCTTTGAGGACTATATAAGTGTAATCTACTCTATTATGAATACAATTTGGAAATGATATTGAATTGACTCTATAGATTGAGGGAGAGAGCTTGTGATAGAGCTAGAAAATCAAGAATCATCCCTGTTTACTTTCAAATTCTTCTTAATATATTCTCTCTTGTAATCCACTCAAATTTTGTTTTTAAACATTGAAAATGATTAGACACAACAGTTGAAACTTTTCATTGATAGGCAACTTGGAAGTTTAAACCTAAATTTTGATTTTCTTTTCTCAATGATTTAGGGAAGTTATCAATTTGTCTATGTTAGTATTCACCTCATTGATGAGAAAACCTCTGTTTTGGTTGGAAAAAAAGGATAATGTCAAGTAGGTCATTTTCAGAATTCCTCTTTATGCAGTTGTGGTAAAGAATTATTCATGTTGAATGTCTAGTTTTTTGCTTTTCTTCTCGGAATCAGAAAATCAAAACTTCACTTCATTATATCCAGGGTAACCATGTCTGTTTTTAGGCCAATCACCGAAAGACATCAAAAGGATAAAAACACGAGAGATGTCTACGAATTAATGTCACATGTGAGTCTCAAACTTGAAACCTCGAAGGGAACAATAATTAATCACAACCAATTAATTTTTGGAAAGGATTTTAAGAGTGCTTCTCCCTCCAAATTAACTTGTTATCTACTTTGTGAACATTAGCAGAAACTTCGCCAAGTGTTTGCTGATAATGAACTTCCCTCTAAAGATGTCAAGGAGAACCTCTCAAAACAATTAGATCTTGATTCCGAAAAGGTAAAACAATAATTCTACAAGTTATCAAGTTCTAGAAAACTATTGAAATAGTCGGTGACCTAGTAGTTTGATTGTTTGGTGGAAATTCAATTTAACACCATAGTCACGAGTTCGATCCCTAAAATCGGTACCGGTAATCCCTCTTCTCCCAAATTGTATTCAAAAAAAAAAAAAAATCAAGTTTTCTCTTTTGAATTGATGTTAACCATATTACTTAATGCTCATATAAATGTAATAGCTATGTGTGTGTGTCTTCTCTTTATAGGGTTACATTTTGGACTGTTGAATAATTGCATTATATAATTGTTTCATTCAAATTGCATCTTCTAGATGTGGCTTGATTTCCTTATAGAATCAGGTTTGTTTTGTTAGATGTTTTATATTTAAGAAGTTTGATATAAATATCAGAAGTGTATAGAGTTAACGAATGAAGTGAGTTCGTTACAAAATAAAAGACGAAAAAATGGCAAAAACGAAAGCATTCATTCCCCTTCTATACTTTGCATCTTTAGTATTTTTTTTCTAAAAAAAACCTTTAAAGAGAAAGACACACAAGATTGAGACTCTGATCCCTTCCAACGAGTCCAGATTATCAGATTCAAAGGAAATGTCTGCTAATCTTCTTTCATCAGACGACTTACTCATATTTGGACACTTGTTGTGACATCACCATGATCGAAAGTTTGGGCTTTGAAAGTATGCTCATCTCAAGGTTTCAGAGTTCGAAACTCACTTGTGACATTAATTTGTAGATATCTCTCGTGTCTTCACTCCTTTGATGTCTTCCGGTTTCTGGCCTAGGGACGGGTCTGGTTACTCGAGATATGGTGGAGCAAAGCTCAGATTTCTCGGTTTCTAAAAAAAAAAATATTTGGACATCTGTTGTTCCTTTAATTGTAAAATTCGACGAGTCAATGATTGTTGAAAAATTACTTGATCTTAAATATATACCACTTGATATCGATGCAACGGAAGTAAACAAGATTCTAATTATTTACAAAATGTTATTGTTAAAGCAAGTAATCGGACTTATTTTTTCAATTATTTATTTTTGAGTTGTTGTATCAGGTTAATTTTAAAAATCCTTCACAGATTGTATACAATATCAAAATGATACTTAAACTTCCTCTAGAATCATTTCTGCAAAATTTTGGATGGTCTGAGATTCATATCAGGAAAGATTCAAAGATCTGACTGATGTTTCTACATTAATACTGCTCATTATGTTAAGGGCTTGTTTGGAATGATTTCTTAAGAGGGTGTTTGGTATGAGTGGAAGGGGAAATGGATCATCTCCCAAACACCAATCACTCCTTTCTCTCATACCAAACATGAAATTCCTACAGTTTTCTATGCCCGTCAAAACAAGGTCTTTTGTCCTTTCATTTCTCAAGTTCCCAATCCCTCATACCAAACAAAAATTTCCTGTAATTTTTCACTTCTAATCCCTCGTATCAAACAAGGTTTTATCTCTTTCGAACTCTTCGAAAGCTCTCCAAACCCTTCCACTTCTCTCCCTTCGACTTATACCAAGCACCACCTCAGTGTTAAGAAAGACATTTTTAAGTGTATAAATTAGGTCATTCCAATAAATCAAACATATTTGAACAGTCTATTGTATATGTTCTTGTGGCAGTGTTAAAAGGAAAAGGTTTGAACTTGTGCCCTGACTTTGATTCTTTTACTCCCCATATTCAAAGTTGGGATCTTATGATATAAATTAAATATGCAATTTTCTTAATTTTTTGACCTCCAAGGAAACCGGAAAAATGGACATTGCATTTGGGGTAACCATGTCCGCAACTGTCCTTAAGTTAGATATCCGTAGATATCAAAAGAATGAAGACACGAGAGGTGTCTACAGATAAATATTGTAAGTGAGTCTCGAATCTGGGACCTTGAGGGAAGCACATCTTCAAAAACTCAAGCCTCGACTATTGCGCCATCCCTTGGGGACTTTTACACCTCCAATTAGATGTTATAGTTTCCTACATTGCACATGAAGGAAATATTCACTTGAGCATTTCCTTTGTCAGACTTCCTATAATTATGTTGATGTAAATCGTAATTCTGAAGTATATTTCCAGTTTTCAAAACCTGTTGCTGAATTCTGAATGACTTGAGAATTTTACACAAGAAAATAAAATAAAATAGATTGATGATAAATAAATGAAATAATATACTTTCAGATGAGATCTATTTCCATTTAATAAATATATACATTCTACTCAGTGTTGGCACATTATGTTAGCAAAAAGAATATATAAATGAAATTAAATAAATTTTAAAATTACATTGAAAAAAAAAATTATGAATATTATATCAAAAAGAATAAATATATATTATTTTTATTATAGGTAAACATTACATCACTTTTCCCTTCCCACCAAACACCAATTTATTATCACTTTCCTTTCCATCTTTTCTCACCAAACACAAATTTATTATCACTTCCTTTCCCTTCCCTTCTCTTCCTTTCTCTTCTCTTCCCGCCATAGCCAAACATGCCCTTAATTACCAAGCAAAGAGTTGATTCATGTCATTCACTAATTCGAGCATTATCATAAAGCATTTTCCCCTTTTCCTATTGGTTCTTATTCAAAAGTAAATATTTGCAATGAAACAAGATATATACCCTCCATATTCTCAAATCCAAGTTTTCAGTTATTTATCAGATTGTCGCAAAAAAAAAAAAAAAAAAAAAAAAAGAATTAAAATTTGCTAAACTAAGTTTATTCTAGCGGTAATTAACCTGTATCTTCAACCAAGACGTTACAAATTCAAATATCGTTGTACTACAAATTACAGTTATAATCATAAATACATATGCAATTCACTCCATCAATAAATATAGTAAAGCCTTTTAAACAAAATTTCCTTAGTTTAGAATCAGACCAGTCTAAAAAAAAATCAACAATTGGTGGGAATTTTCCCTCAAATATTTCTGCAAGTAAAATGGAAAAAAGAACAAACAAATACAATACCTTCAGCACTTAGCCATATTTTGCAAGTCCCATGTGGAGGTTCCAACTAAGGGGCCACAAAATTGACTTGTTAAATAAAAATATTAAGGAAAGCAGATAAATCATAAGCCTTTCCTCTCTTCCCATTTGGTAACTCTATCATCCTATATATTCATACATACCATTGATTTGCATTGAATTTTACTATGCAATATCATTAATTCATATAGCATATGCAATATAGTTTGAAAATAAGTGAAAGCAGATAAATCAAATGTTTTCCTCACACATTTAAATCAATGAATAAGCAGTTTGCATGATGAAACATCTCAAAAGAAAAGGTGCTTTTTTTCTTCTGAATTGCATTTTATTTAACATAGAAATGGACCGAGCACCAAAGTTGGACCAACTTACGCGCGCTTAACTATTTTTACGAGACGATCCGCTTGATTCTACAACATTTGTTCTCATTTCCTTCTATAGTTAACGATATAGTTAAAAGTATTTTACCAGCTATCAGTGTTCAATCAAACTTCAGCAAAGAAAACAAATATTTTTCTTTTATGACCGGGAGTCAGAGCTTCGCTCCCTTAATATCCAGGGCACCACTGGCCTGTCCCTAGACTGCAGCACCGGAATACATCGGTGGAACGAAGATATAGTTGGAGGGTGTCTACAAATTAATGCAAGTGGGTTTGGAACCCGTGACCTCAAAGAGAGCATACCCTCGAAGCCCGGACTTTCGACCAATTGCACCGCCCCTCATGGGTGCAAAGAAGAAGAAAACAAATACTTAACTGTAAAAGATATTGAACTATTGCAATTTCATTTCTCAACTCCTCACAAACAAAAAGCAATTTCCATCTACCCACTGTTCTCTTGACAGACATTTTCCAAGAGAAAAAAGGACAAAAAAAGCCGGTAGATGACAGGTAAATGGCTCACACATCATATTTGTCCTTCATTTGCATCATACAATATATTACTATTACAATGCTTCTTAAAGTAGAGAGTAAAATTCATTTTTTTATCTGAATGACTTGATTTTGTAATAGATGCAGTTACGGACACTTGAATACTATCGAGCAGTTCTCACCATATCAAGTTTTGTGTTCGATATGTGCTGTAAGGTTCTGCACATTACTTCTGCTCTTGATCTCGTCCAATTTTCGTTTTTTGGAAGCTAACTGCGGCCTCAACTACAAAATCAGAGAGAGAGAGAGAGTAAGAGACAAGAATTAACATTATCAGAAACATACAAAAGTTGGGAAAAAAGTTTGATGGAACAACTTTCAGAATTTTCAAAAGAATATGTTAGGAATATTAGTAGGGAAATATGAGAAATACTATATATTTCTTTTTATCTTTTTTGAAACCGGGAAATCGAAGCTTCACTCTACTATACCCTAAGCACCCGCGCCCATCCAAAGACCCAATGGAAAACAACAAGAGATTTTACATTTAAGTTCACTTGTGGGGCTCGAACTTGAGACCACCAAAAATCATGCCTTGAAAGCGCAAGCCACGACCAACGAGGCTGCCTCTCATGGACAAATATGAGGAATATATTAGGAAACCGGAAAATCGGAGTTTCACTCCACTATACACGGGATAACCACGGCCGTCCCTAGACCAAGCACCGGAAGACGTCGAAGAAATGGAGACACGAGAGGTATCTACAAATTAAATGTCACTCGTAGCTAATAAAACAGTTGATGATTGAAAATAGAAAGAAAGACAGCAAGATGGTGTTGTTGTCAACGATGAAGAGTTCTAAACTAAGATTGTAATTTCCTAACTCAGTGTTAATGATGAAGAGTTCTAAACTAAGATGAGAAGGTTTAACCAGAAATAAATCCACAGTAAAAGCACATGTAGTGTAATGACTAGTACATAAGAGAAATGACAATACCATCTCAATGTACTTCAACTGCTTCAAAATTTGATCGGTTTCCAGTTCCTGCAATTTGTACAAGAAATTGCTTTAATAATATTTATTGCAATCTCCTATGATTAATATTTTTTTTTGCAACTCAATTTAAATGATCAGAGCACATGAAAGTATAATGGAGCCTAAAGCTCTATTGATAGAGAAATATGGCTCATAAATGAATTTGGATACTATGATTTAACGAATGCTAAAGGCGAAATCCTCTATTGATAGAGGAATAACAACTATTAAATAACAAATCATCAAACTAATCTGGTTAGGTCTTTAGGTGTTGTTTTGGCTCCATTTTTTGGCAGTGTTTATGTATACCCCCTTTTGTTATTTTTCCCCTCCATGAAAGCTAGGTTTTTTAAAAAATGTTGAACGAAAAGGAAAATACAAAACTACCCTATAACTTTACGTAACTAAGAAAAAGTTATTCATTTACCCAATTCTCCACGCTGGTGCATTAAAATTCTATGCTTTATAAACTTCAAGATTTCTTATCATTGCAAGAATGCAAAATTTAGATGGGAACCTTAACTGATCTCATGAAACAGTTGTCTTACCTTATAGTATTTGGTGGCTACTATAACTATAAGTGAAATTGGAATCTTAGAACCACATGGGTTTCATTTTTTTGGATGAAGAAATAACTTCATTGATAATGAAATGGGGTCCACATGGATTTCATAACCAAAAAAAGTATTTGAATGCCCTTCCCATAGGCATCTTGAGATGTTAGGAGCCCATATTCAGTGGTCAAAGAGGGTCTCGGAGTGCTTAAAGTGATGGGTTCAATCCATGGTGGTCATCTACTTAGGAATTAATTTCCTACGAGTTTCTTTGACATCCAATTGTTGTAGGGTCCGGCGGTATGTCCCGTGACATTAGTCGAAGTGCGCGCAAGCTAGATCGGACAGTCACGGATATCAGAAACAAACAAAAAGTATATATTGCCGCACAATTGAATAAACATATGGATGAGCATCCACGATTCTCAATGGCCTCTTGAAAATAATGTGAATATCTAAAGAACGTAATATACAGAAGAATTGAGAACACAAAATAAAAATAAGAGAGAAATCCAGTATAGGGGTCCTTTCACCTGAGGTACAGCACAATCAGCATGTGCTGGATCCCAGAGAATGGAGCAGAAGCATTCCCAGTCATCAGATTGGACTTCAAAAAGAGGAGCCCTACCATGCCAAATTTAAAATGAAAAATAAATAAATAAAATAATGTAACTCACCATTTGGCATTTTTACAAAATTAACAAAAGATTCTAAATCATGAAAAGCATTCAAGATAATGATGAAAAAACTGAAGTAGATCAGAATTTCATCCCCTAACTTAAGTTTGGAACATGATGATAGACAAATAACTAAATAAACAGGTCAACAAAAGCATAGCTCAACCAACATAAGATATATACTTATGACCAACAGGTCATGTGTTTGAATCCCTCCACCCCAAATGTAATTGAGATAAAACAATTTGAATAAACATGAGCATAAAGTTGATTTCCTAGCAAACGCTTTTAAAAATGAACTTTAACAATCAGCTACGAGAAGAGCACAATAACCTAAAACAAGATAATAACTTTCATCTTTTGTAAAAGAAGAAAAATAAACAGGATAGTAATCCTTTTCAATTTGACGCTCAATAATATTTGCTATATAACTTAAAGTACTGCTTGGATCAAAAAGTTCCATGGAACAAAGTTGAGCAGAAACAAGTGAACGTGTTAGTTCAATTGAAATTAAAACAAGATTTTCTTATTTTGAAAACCGGGAAATTAGAGCTTCACTCCACTACACCCGGGGTAACCACGCCCATCCACCCGGGGTAACCACGCCCATCCCTAGGAATGAAGACACGATAGGTGTCTACAAATTAATGTCACATGTGAAAGATAATAATTAGAGAGAGATAGACACAAATAGTGCAGCATAAGATATATCATTTTCCTTACCTGCGCCACTTGCCACATATGACTCCATTAACACCACCCACTCCATCTATAACTTGTTGACATTGAAGCCAGTTCCCAATAGCGCTCAATCTACAAGGTTTACTGGTACTCTGCTCCTATTATTTTGTTGGTTGAGAAGTAGAAAGGCACATCAATATTTTTTTTCATTGATTTACAAACTCTGTTACTTGAATAAAAATTAACACAAGCAAGTTGATGCCTTACATGCATTAGAAAAGATTCTGAACGATCCATTTCCAGTGGCTCGCCGATGACATCAGTATCACTACATCAGCCCAAGAGAAATAAATAAGCTTTAAGGAAAAGGAAGAAATGTGACCTGAAATTTATCAATAAATGGTGCATCCAAAAGTGGAATTCCACTTTCTCCATATCATGTCAAATAAAGGTTCTACTAATCAATACTTTTGTCATCTTTATCATTCTCTTTGAGATAGCTATGAGGGTTCAAGTTCAAGATAGCTTAAGCCACTACGTGCCTCAACTGATCTCGCAATACTAACTTTCCAACTACCAACTAATGTAAGAATAAAATCCACCAGAAAAAAGTATTTTAGGTAGGTAAACATAAATTTAAACCACAAAAAAAGCATGTAGCTTTAGAACTATAACTGGTATAGAGACTCGCAAATCGCATAAGTAACGAGACTAACTCTTCTTCTGCCTAGCTTGGCGGAAAACACCAAAAAAGTATGAAATAAAAGATGAACACAATCTCTGGAGGAACCAAGATGCATGTAGGCTTTCCCTTACACAGAGATAGAATAATAATTCGAGATAGCTAGTCTCCCACGAGAACTATACTTGTTCTTCTCTACTATAGATGATGTGTGGGGGGGGGGGGGGGGGGGGGGGGGGGGGGGGGGGGGGGGGGGGGGGGGGGGGGGGGGG
>JBBMEF010010835.1:0-22022 GCA_037832685.1 Sicyos baderoa | reverse complement strand
TGGATAATATCCTCATTCTCATGGCCTCTTGGTGCACCAAAGCTCCATCTTTTTGTAATTATGATATGACTAGCATAGCTCTAAACTGGACTTTTTGTACTCATGAACTCTAATTTCGTTTGCTTCTCGCTTGGGCCTTATTAATTTATATATCGTATCTTTCTTCGAAAAAATATGTCGATTCTCACGATCGAATTTGTGATATTGATGTTGAACCGATATACAATGGAACAATGAAATTATTGCACCACCGATCATTCGATAAATAAAAAAATGAATTTAATACATACAACAAATTTTCTTGGATAATTTTCTCATAAAAGTTTCATCAGCCTTTTATATAGTGAGACCAAAATAATTATATATGTATATATATATAGTTGTTGTAAATGTGAAAATGTGAATGAAATCAAATACCAACGAAGAGTTTGCCAATCTTCAAGCGGTGTGATCTCACGATCCATACAGGAAAAGAAATGGAAAAAATAATATTTAAAAACAGTTATGAATTTATTAATCAAATAAGCTAAGGCTATTTGTTTAGGATGATAAAACCCTAACAAAAAGCCAAAAAAAGTTCACGGGAAATACTGATGTAATTTATGGACTGTACCCATGTGGCCATATGATTGATCCAAATAATATGATTTTATTCTTCTTAATATCTACCATTTATATACACAAAATCTTGATTACAAAATTCATATAAAATTCAACTACAAAATTATAAGCTAAATGCCAAATAAATAAATAAATAAATAAATATATATATATATATATATATATATGAGGCTAAGAGTCAAGCAACTTGATGTATGGGTTAAGCTCAAAGTATTTGATTTAAAATAGTTAGTTTTAAGTTATTATCTACCTATATTTCATAAAATAGAGTCCATATAACCGACTTTGAAGTGGTCGTAGTAATAATTTTGTTTTTTTTTAAGTAATTAAGTACAATTTAGAGTGATAATTTATCTATTAATTTTTTTTTTTTTTTTTTTTGAGAAACTATAACTTTTTTTTTACGTACTTATGAAGTTGTTGTTTTTCAATATACATATTTTTTTTTGAGAAATAAATTTATGATCTAGTTATTATTATTATTATTATTTTGGTTGTAAGTATGAAGATAAAATTTATGTATATCTTAACTATATTATGGAAAAATCGTAAGTAATTTTTTTTTTTTTTAGTACAAATAAGTAACATTTAGTTCTTATAAAATATGTAGAAAATTAATTTATAAATTGATAATATTTAGATTTTTTTTTTTTGGATAAGGTTGGAAATGCACACAAATTGTCTTGAAAATTATGTATAAATTTTATTTTCTAGAGAGAAAACTATATATATTAACTTTTTTTTATTTCAAATATATTTCAAATTTAAGTTTTTAATTTTTTTTAAAACCAAATATTTGAATATTCAACTTTTAATTAAAAAAAGTGAAAGAAATTATATAGGTTAACCTTCTGGAAAACACATTTAACTATAGAAAAAATTATAATTCACAAATTGATAGGTTCTGAAATTCAAAGTTTCAATCAAATTAAATTAATTTTGAAAAACAAAATTATATTAATTGAAAATAATCAAGTGAAATTGATTTAATGAAAGTTGAAATTTATTTTTAAATGTACCAAAATTAAAATAGGAATACTAAAATTTGATATCTACACTAAATTTCTTAGAAAAATATATGTTACCCATTTTAACTAAAAAAAACTTTTTTTCATCCATAATCATGTTCCTAAATTAATTAATCAAATAATACCACACTTAGTTATGAGCAAATCCTTGAAATAATATTATTCAAAAAAAAATCTTAAAATAATAATTGCTTTACAAAATATTTAATAATTTATTTTAAGGAGTTTTCTTTTTTCTTTTTATGAATAGCAAAATAGAACAATTTTTTTTTTTTTTATAAAGGTCAAAATGTTAGAAAAAAAAAACAAATACAATAGAAATTAATTTAATTAAATTAAAAAGATAAATGAAGTAACTCATATCTTTTATAAATAGTTAGGATTCTTCACTTTTTTTAATGTAGGACGTTGGTAAGATCCTAACATAATTAACAATATTGGCTCAATTCAATAAAATGGATAAATTGAAAATATCGAAGATCGAAAACAAATAACTTCCACTCCTTTTTATGGAGACTATTTATATACTCTTTGCATACGGTTATATAAGTATTTTTTCGTAAAATAAAGATTGAAAACAAATAACTTGAAATATTTTGATAGATATAAAATATTTTATAAAAATGCTATGATGAAAATATAAATGATTGAATTTACTATCTACCACTAACTTTGTTATTTTAAATATTTATTTGAAAAAATACTTCTTCAAGCTTTTGAGCTTGGAAAAGTAATTGTTCGATGTATCCCATAAGTTCCGTCCGTGATTAAAATCAAAGTCAAATAATTACTTTGCATAATCTTATTTTTAGAACGAATATAATTTAACATAATATAATAATGATAATAATAAATTATTATTATTTTTCTTTTGTATTTTTAAATTCTCCCATGAAAAAATATTGTTGCATAAAAGAAAATATTTTTTAAAATATCCAACTTAAATAATGTTCAACTAATTAAGATGTACAGTAA
The DNA here is from genome assembly GCA_037832685.1 of Sicyos baderoa. Classification (NCBI taxonomy): domain Eukaryota; kingdom Viridiplantae; phylum Streptophyta; class Magnoliopsida; order Cucurbitales; family Cucurbitaceae; genus Sicyos; species Sicyos baderoa. The sequence goes on along the minus strand of JBBMEF010010835.1, from coordinate 19,398 downwards.
AAAAAGACCTAATTAAGATGTTAAATCTCTTTATTATATGAAAAACAAAATTTAATACTAAATCGTTGGCTAAGTTATTGTTATAAAAAAAAAATAAGGCTAAGTTATGAAAAATACACTTAAACGTTGAAGTTAATTTTAATACATCTTTAAAGATTTAAAATTTTCTTTTCCAAAAATAAATAAAAAAATTAAAATTTTCATTCACGAATTCCAACCCATAACAACCATAGTAATGTTTTTCATTACTTTCATTAAAAAATACTAATTATGAAAGTAACCTATAAAGAAAAATTTAGAAATAAAAAAAAAATCAAAAGAGTTGGTGTAGGATGATTTGAACACCATGATTAAAGATTTGATTCATGAAATGAATATTAGACTCTCATTAGTGGTCGACTTGCACGGTTATGTTTATCCCTCTAAATTATTCTTGATCTTTGGCCATTTTGTTAGTGGTCAATTTTTGTCCGAGTTGTAGACTAGAATAAATTTATTTTTAAAATTATGTTATCCTTTGTGTTTGCTCCTTATTTGTGAGGGATGGATTTGTATGCTCTACTATTATTATTTCAAAATCTTAACCTATACTATAAAAAAAATAAAAAAATAAAGGTAGAAGCAATATTGAGATTTTATTTTATGAAGGAAACGTTTTTAGAGCGGTTACATTCAAACTTAGATTTGGATAGATTCCAACTAAAAAGAATATTGATATATATTTATGAAAGGTAGAAAGTAATATTACAATTTATTTATAAAATATTAGACTTTTTTTAAAAAAATTAAAATTGGAAATTTTGAATGTCTGACAAAATTATGTGAAGTTCTGTGCACATTCATAGTCACACAGCTGCATGCATGCAGAGCAAGGCATCGCCCATGCCCTCCATCACAAAACTACACGTCGCTCTGTCACTTGTCGACATGTCAGAAATCTACTTCTTTTCTTACACCTCCTCAATTTTTAGGGTTTGACCATTTTCCTAATCAATTTTGAGTGATTTTGTTTGTAGCTACCAAATTTGAGTGTCACTATTTTTATTTTTATTTTTATTTTTAGATTACTTTTTAAAAGATATTACTTTCGATTAATTTTAGTTTGATTGTTTTTAATCAAAATACTCAAATGAGTGTAATGTTTATTCTCAACTTTGGTTATATTTTGAGTTGTTCTAAAAAATTTGATGTCATAAAATTTATTATTATTCATGAAAAGTCCTGCTTTTATTTATTTTATTTTGTAAATAATAATTTGCTTGTTATTAATTTGTCCGATGCCTTATAATTAATCAGCTCGGCAATAATTAAATACAATACTATTGAGTATTGATTGATTCCAATTCCTAGTTTCAGTGATTACATAAATCCTTGTAGCCCTAATCTCAAGAAAAAAAAAGTCATAGAAGATTATTAGTATTTTTTTTAAAACTTTTTAATGGGTCATAGTAAGTTTGTTCTGTCTTTATTGAGTTAAATATTAGAGAGCTGGGGTGAAATAACAAGCTATTAAAATAATATATGATTTATATTAATTAATTGAAGGCTTAGATTCTCCTAATCCCTCCTAAATTTTCCAGAATGAAGTAAATAAAGATATTCTTTTAGGTAGAATACTTAAAATAAAATAAAAATAAAATGATAGATCAATTTCCATTTCAAATATTAATTGAACACTACAACCACCAATAAAGTTTTAACCAATAATCATCAAACATATTGAAACCTTAGAACCTCAAAAAAAGGAAAAGAACTGAAATAATTAAAACCAGACACACATGAAAACAAAGACAAGATCACAATATGAAGAAACAAATTAAAAATCAGCATTGGAATCCCTTGGGAACATGTTTGGAGCAGACATTAAGGAGAAGGCTGAGGGAGATGGGGAGATTAAGGTTGATACCCAAAATGTTGGCCTTAAGAGCAGTGCAAAGGCAGACAGCAGCTTCAAGATCAGCAAGCCCTTCAATGAGGCTGCAGCATGGGGTCACCGGGGGCTTGCCGAGGTTGATGTCGACAAGCCCGCCGAGCAGCTTCGCGCACACGCCGAGCTTGAGCGTGTCGCGAGGGCACTTGCCGTAGCCCGATGAAGGGCTGGGCTTGGGAGTTGGCTTTGGGGTTGGAGGGCATGGCTTGGGTGGGGCTGGGACATAGCAATTGTTGCAAGCAGAGACAAGGGACAGGAAGAGGAGGTTTAGAGAGAGGAGAAAGGCAAGAGAGGCTGTTGCTTTGGAAGCCATTTTGAAAAAAAGTTTTTTTTTTTTTTTTTGGTTTTCTTAGGGATTTGTGGGGTGAGGAAATGGGAGATTAGGGTTGGGGGTTTTATAGGGTTTGAGAGGGAGAGAATAATATGAAACTAGTAGCTCTAAATTGATGGAATAATATGAACCCATGTGTGGGCTTTTGGGATTCTAGCTGGCAGCTTTGAAGGGACAAACTTGGAAGTTTAGGCAAAGTTTTGGAGCTTTCTCAATGTGGTGGGAATAATTTTACTATTCTTTTTTTTTTTTTTTTTTTTTTTATTTATTTATTGAGTAGATCTAGGGCTGGAAGTATTGATATGTTGGAAGGCTTTCAAGGAATATGACAAGGGGCTCCACACAACAGTTCTGTTGATGGAGAAATTTGTTGATTTGATGGAAACTTTGTTTTCAAGTGTGGTGTTACTGGGCACGTTTGGAAGGGGGAATTAGTTCGAAGATTAAAAAAACAAACCAAAAAAAAGAGTGATTTGAATGTTTTGTTTAAATGAGTGGTTGAACAAACAAATTATGTTTGAATAAGAAGTTGAAGAAAAATTATGTGTAGATAGAAATGTTTGAATGAGTTAAATCAAAATTATGTTTGAATAATTTTTTTTTGAAGGAGTTGTAAGAACGAAAGTTGTTTCGAAGAAAAATTCTAGGAAAACTTTTGTGAAAAACAATTACCTCTGATGGTGTATGAAATGATTATGAGAACAAAAATAATGATAAACTAAAAATGGTTGATGATAATTATAGAATAAAGAAAATTTACTATAATTTTTTGTATTATATTTACAGCACAATTTCTAAAATAATTATCACTAATTAGTGATAAAATTCAATTTAGAGTTTTATTCATTCAAGGTGAAAGAACTCAATTTGGAGTTCTATTATTGATAAAAAAAATCAAGCAGTAATGAATAAATCTATCATTAATTGAATTCTAGTACTAATAAAACTCAATTAGATAAATTTCAATTTATATTTTATGTTACAAATGAATTAGTTTTGATTTTGCACTATAAATGAAAATATTTTAGCAAAATTCTCTAGGATATTTCTTAAAAAAAAAAAAAATAATAAAAAAAAAAAAAAATCCCTAGGTTAAAAAATAATAGTTTATAGAAAAATGAGTGGCGATTATAAAGAAAATAATTAAAATTTACAAGTTTAAGCCAAAGAATGACAACAACCAAAATAAAATACTTACAGAAAAACTAAAAAGGAAAAAAATGGTATGGATACTAAAATTTTAGAAAATTAAAAAAAAATATGAAAAAAAAATACCGGAGATCCAGCCTCATGTAGTGCAAAATTAGTCATATGTATTATTGTTGTAGGTTCTCTGAAGCAAAAGGAAATTGTTCTTTGTGTTCGAATTTCAATTTAAAACTTGTAATTTATGTTTTTAAAATTTGATTCATTAATTTTGCATTCATGTATTAGAATATGATAATTTTACACCTAGCTTAATGGTAGGACCCACAGTGTGGGGCCATCCTTCGACGAAATCATGGTATTAATGTGTGTTTGTCTTTCATAATAATACCTAGTATTATTAATATGTGTATTGTTCTCATTAGAAAGTGTGAATACATTTTTAGACCTTCAATATCTATGTAAGTAGTGGTTGTACAGAGTTGGGGTTGTCTTTTTTTTTTTTTTTTTTTTTTTTTTTTTTTTTGAAATAGACACCCTTTAAAGAAAGAAAAAAATAATAAATAAAAATATAAACTCCAATTCAAAAAGAGAAAAAAGAGAGATTTGGAACACCGAGACGCGACAAGGATTTTGGTCTTTGGACTAGATTCTCGAATTGTATTTTCTCCTCTAGAAAAAAAAAAAAAAACTCAATTTCTACTTCGTAAATGTGTAAGCAAATAAAAAGAAAAAGATGTATGATACTATAGTTTCATATTCATTTTTTAAAATACTTCATTAATTGTCTTTTTAGTACGTATGGAGAGAAAGTAGATAAATACTAATTTTTGGGACGAACCTTCGATGTTGGTGTTGAATTGGTTTACAATTAAATAATAAAATTATTGATGGTTAAAGATAGAAAAATTAGGGACATATAATTCCACTCTTTAAGTTTAACGCTAAAGAAAAAGTATCATAATCATAAAACAACTTGTTGAAATAGAATAAATATATCGATAAACTTTTAAAATTGAACTAACAGGTTGCTTTTTATTTTGTAATTATAAAGTCTTGGATATAATTAATTCACATATTTGAAAATGTTGGAAAACACAATGACTAATAATCATAATTCATCCACAGACAAAATTTATTGAAATAAAACCTTTCAACCCCAACAACAAAGAAAAAAAAGATCCCAAGAAGCAAAAACTAAACAACCACAAATTCAATAACAGAAAAAGACAGTAATTAAAATAAAATCAGCACTGGAATCCTTTGGGAACATTCTTGTTGCAAACATTAAGGAGCAAGGTGAGGGAGACAGGGACATTGAGTTTGTTGCCCAAAACGCCAGCCTTAATGGCAGTGCAAAGGCAGACAGCAGCTTCAAGATCAGCAAGGCCTTCAATCAGGCTGCAGCACGGGGCCACGGGGGGCTTCCCGATGGTAACATCGAGGAGCCCGTCGAGCAGCTTGGCGCACGCGGCGAGTTTAAGGGTGTCTAGTGGGCACTTGCCATAGCCAGATGAAGGGCTGGGCTTTGGCTTGGGTGGGGCTGGGACATAGCAATTGTTGCAATTAGCTGAGACAAGGGACAAGAAAAGGAGGTTGAAAGAGAGAAGGAAGGCAAGAAAGGATGTAGCTTTAGATACCATTTGGGTCTTTTTTTTAAAGGTGGCTTGAAAAGTTGAAGGGGGGGGGGGGGGACAAGTGAGAGATATGGGTGGGGGTTTTATAGGGTAAGGGAAGTAGCTGAAATTATTTGGGAAAGAATTAATACTGAGATTACACCGAAATGATAAGAGTTGGGTTGAGTTATAAATTTTATTTGTATTAAGTTGTGTTACCATTTTATAACTTAATTTTTTTGAGTTTGGTTGATTTTTTAAGTTGATTCATTCATAGATATATTTAGCTCGATTCAATTCAATCAATCCAAATTAAGAATTAATCAATCCATTTAGTTCGGTTCATTTTTAGCTCGATTCAATTCAATCAATCCTAACTAAGAATTAATTAGTAAGATATATTCTTATCATATGTATAGAAAACATTATTAAATAAAGAACTATGCAAATTTTCTTTCTTTATTTTTTTTTTCTTTGGGATAGATTTATGGTCAATGAAATTGGGCTATAAAGAGAAAGAAATCTAACCCAAAAATATATAACTTAAAGTTGCTAGATAGGTTACTTTTAATACATAAGCTTAGATTCACCAACCCAAAAAAATTGAATTGATCTAAAATAATTCCCTTAATCCATCTAAATTTGAACCATATAAACACAAAGACCTAGTCTAGATGATAGAATAAGGCATATGTGTGTTCACTTGGGGTTTTAGGTGGCATGTTTTAAAGAAGAAGCTTGGAAGTTAAGGCAAAGTTTTGGAACTTTGTGAAGGAGATAGAAATAACCTCTCACTCTTTTCCCCATTTGATTTTCTTGAATTTCTCTTTTGACATTATCCGAGTATTTAAGTATAGATCCATAGCCGCAAATATTGATATGATCCATAAGTTTTTTAGCGATCACTTTAAGTGTGAAAAAAAAAAAAAAAAAACATGATATTAGGGTTAAATCCATGCAACCTATCTTATTAGTATATTTCCTCTAGGTAACATAAATTGGTTTTCTCTTCTCTTTTCTTTTTATGAAGAAATACATGATATTGCATCAATTTGTTGATTTATTAGTAAAATTTGGATATTATATTATTTTAGGAAGAAATACATGGTATTATTGTGTTAATTAATTTGGACCCAAATTATAAAAGTGCACTGCCATTAAAAAGTTATTTATTGTTTCTTTAGGTTTTATGAGTTCCTGAACTTTTTGTCTCATGTGTACTTTATTTTCCTTCTAATTAGGAACATGTCTTCTTTCTTTCTTTATTTTTTTTGGCATCATTAGGATCAAGTTTTAAGCTTTGAAAAAGTACAAATATTCAAAACACAATTTCACTAATCATAAACTAATTAACCAATAGGAAATATTTTTATTGAACCATGAATACAAAGGAAAAGATCTGATGAAGCACAAACAACTTTTGAACAAAATCCTAAACAAGAGATAGCTTCAAATAAACCTCAAACAACAAAACACACTCAACAATTGAAGAATAGAGAAAACATTTAGTAACATTGGAATCCCTTGGGAGCACTCCTTTTGCAAACATTAAGGAGCAAGGTGAGGGAGACAGGGATTTTAATCTTGTTGCCCAAAACACTAGCCTTGACCGCGGTGCAAAGGCAGGCGGCAGCTTCAAGATCAGCAAGGCCATCAATGAGGCTGCAGCACGGGGTCACCGGGGGCTTCCCGAGGTGAACGTCGAGAAGGCCGCCGAGCACGTCGGCGCATAACCCAATTTTGATGGTGTCCCTTGGACACTTGCCATAAGGAGATGGTTTAGGGCTTGGCTTGGGGGTTGGAGGGCATGGCTTGGGCTTGGGTGGGGCTGGGACATAGCAATTGTTGCAAGCTGAGACAAGGGAAAAAAAAAGGAGGTTGAGAGTGAGGAGAAAAGCAAGAGAGGCTGTTGCTTTGGAAGCCATTTTGAAAAAAAGTTTTTTTTTGTTTTTTTTCTTAGGGATTTGTGGGGTGAGGAAATGGGAGATTAGGGTTGGGGGTTTTATAGGGTTGATGGAATAAAAGAGAAAGGGTTTAATTATTTATGAAATTATAATATGATATCAACTAGGGGCTCTACATGTGATATACAAATACTAACCCATGTGTTGTCTCTTGAGATTTTAGCTGGCAGGTTTGTAGATATATGATGCTTAGACACATTAATACAATGTTTTGGACATTTCCTAATGATATGGATTATATACTCTCACTCTTCACTCTTCTTCATTTTTCTTTTCCTTCTTGTATAATCCGGAAATTTGGAGGGGCTTCAATCCTATAAACTTGGGGACAATATTGGTACATCCTTAGACTTGCAATACCAAGAAGAGTCAGACACAAATAAAGATATTTACATATTAATGTCATAAAGTGGATTTCCAACCTGAGATCTCAAAAGGAGCATACCCTTAAAACTTAAGCATTCGATTAACTGCGTCATCTTAGACTTCATTTTTCTTTCCTTTCATTGCTCTTTTTTTTTTTTATAATTGGAAAATGTGAGCCTTCCACTCTTAATAGTCATTTGTTTTATTAGTTATCCAGTCTCTGAAGTTTAAATTTACAAGATTAGAAGAGACTTTATTAATTAAGTTCATTTATGATTTTCGAACACTAAAAAAAGGAAAGAAAGTATAGAAGACTTAGGTCGCCTCTTGGATACTTACTCTCTCATTGTGTTAGTAGCTAGATTATATTTCTAATGGGAAGTATGTTGATATATCTGCTACAAACTATAAAAGGGCTTTTTTTTTTTCTTTCATATAGTAGTTAATTATAAACTTTTCTACTTTCAAAAAAAACAAATTATAAAATTTTCTCTCTTGATTCCATATAGTAGTTAATTATTTTCCATTTCATGAGAGATTAGTTTTTTTTTTTTTTTTAAATAAAGTTCAAGAATGGAGAAAATTTTCTAAGGCTTTTTTTAAATACTTGTATTAGAGGTGGTGGTTATATATAAGAAATTTGCATAGCAAATTTCCTACCTTACATTGGAATTATAGCAACTTTTTTTTGATAGAATTCTATCAGACACTATTGATGGAGTCTATCAGACACTATTGATGGAGTCTATCGACGGAGTCTTCTATTGATGGAGTCTATAAATCTGATTTTGTTATATTTGCAAATATTTTCAAAAAGTTACTATTTATGCAATTTTTTTGCCTTATTGTAATATACATACAAATTTCCCTTATATATATATATATGAGTGGTGGTTTCGTAATTAAATTTTCATTAGACTTATACTGTTTTTTTTTTTTTTTTTTTTTGAGAATATTAGGCTTGTATTGTTATATGGTTATTCGATTATTAATTTTCATGAATCTTCTACTTTTAGTCACTATCCTTCTAGGTTTTATGCATTTTGGCCACTTTTGTAAATTAATTAAAAAGTAATCTTCGTTAGCCCATTTCTTTACTTTCTTTTATCTTTATTTCTTTCTTCATTTTTATGGAAAAAAACATGACTTTTACATCATTATTTCTTCATCGCAATTTTGACAAATAATCCCTACTCAATAAAATTTTCAATGTCTTGATCATAAATTCCAATCCCCCTTACTCGATTGTAGTTAAACTTAAAAAATATTTTTTTTTATAAATTTACGAACAAAATAATCACTATTGAAATAAAAAAATAGATGGACAAATGAACGATAAATTTAATTTTTACTAGCACGTTGGATCTACAATTGTTAAGCTTACGTCAAAATGATAAGATCTGAGAGTGATTTGCTCAAGAAAATGCTCATAACAACTTAGTTCAATTTTACTCCAAATTAGACTTTCTTTTCTCAACAGACCATACTGTCTTGTTTGTAACTTTTATACCATATTTTTTAGATCTCCAATAACCTAAATTTCAGCCTTAACCATGCCTCCTTTGAAAGTATAAACATTAAATTAGACATGTTGAAAATATTAGATAATATAAGGTTTCACATCAAAATTAATTAATAATAAGAGGAGTAACTATATCGTTCTTATATTGTTATGAGGTCTCCACTATTTTCGATGTGAGATTTTTAACATGCCCATTAAAATGTGTCTCTTTTGGTTTATCAATCTTAAATCAGATATCAATTTTTTTTTTGTTATGAATAATCATTTAATAAACTCTGATACCATATTAGATACATATCCATTTCAAAATTGATTGGCAATAAAAAAGAGTAACTAACATCTTTTATATATTGTTATGAAGTCTCCGAAAAAAAAAACCAAAATAAATAAATTATAAAAGTACATTAAGGAAATTATATACTATGAAAATATAATTATATATCAAAACAGGGAATAAACAAAATTTTCTTCATGTGATTTTGAGACAAGAAAAATGAATAATTCAACATCCAACCACAATTTCGAAATTAAATATTGTTAAAACTTGTAATTGTTATTTTTAAGTACTAAGTTTTGTATTTATGTATGAGTAATATTAATTAAAATAATTTGTGAAGTTATCCGGAATTGTCCACATTAGCTGGGTGTGATCCGTAGGAGAAATTGTGGAGATTAGCATAGAGGGCAACTATATATCACCTAGGGAACAAGCATAAAGGTAGGACCCACGTGGGACACATTTTTTTTTTTCTTCCAAAGTTAAATATCCACCGAATAAATCGGTGACGATATTTAATTGTTTAGTAATAATCCTTTTTTTTGTTTTTTGATTCAAAATAATAATCCAATTTAATTATAGTCACGACTCATTTTTTAAATTGATATTTGAATCTCATTTATTCAAGAGTTAGTAATTATATGTAGGATTTTGTGCTATTCCTTCTTCAACTTATATTAAAAAAAGTCAATTTAAATAATTTCAATGAAAATTTGTAGAGTATAATAACTTCATGACCATCTATTAGAATTATAGCACATTTTTATCAAAAATTGATTTATAGCAAAATTCAGAGGGATTGAATTCAATCAAACTCAATCAATAACTAGTGATTGAACTCAATCAGTTTGTTAAGTAATTGAGCTCATCAATTACTACTCAATCTAATTAGTGATTGAACTCAATCACTACTCAATCATTTAAAATTTTGTTATAAATTAATTTTTGATGAAAATGTGTTATATATGCAATTTTTTACCCAATTTTTGTTATACATAAAAAACCCCAATTTCAATTGATTTCCATCTAATTAAATTGATTGAAAATAATTGTAAAATTGATTGAAAATAATTGTAAAATTGATTGAAATATTTTTTTAAAATTTTATATTTATAATAATATTAGAATTTATCATTACAACAAATTTCATATATTTTTTTAAATTTGAATCCTTAATCTTTTTGAAAAGATTTAAGCGTCCTTAATTCATACATGCATACTTATAACAATAAACTATTAGTTTTGTTGGTTTTTATATTCATAATTTAATATTTTATAATTGAAAGTTTGATGACCATTTTATAAATATAAGATATAATTATTTGATAAACATGAGATTTTAAGTCAAAATCATTTTAACAATGAAATAAAATATATGTCATCGGTTCTTATAAGATCTTCAAATATGTTATCTCAAAATTTATGTATTATAATTCGATTCATTAATCTTAAATAGTATCTTGAAGATCCTTGGAAGAAAAAAAGAAAAAGAAGAAAACCCACATACTTTTTAATGTCAATTGATCTTAAGTTGAAATTTCATTTTATTTTCAAAATAAACATATTAACAGATTTTTTTTTAATGAATTAATGATTAAATAACTAATCAACCAAACAATTTAAATTTGATTTTTGACCTTTGGGAGGTGGAGACTCACAAAATCACAATTTTTCATTGGGAGGTGGAGACTCACAAATCACAATTTTTTTTTTTCTTTCCTCGATTTTTGACCATATAACTTAACTTCAAATTTTGACTTGATTTAGATCCTCCGTGATATGGAATTGAAAGAAAAACGCATTTTTCTTGTTTGTTTATATTTTTAGGTCACAGGCTAAGCAATTATTAACTATATAATAGTATTTAAAAAGAGATATGGAATTCAATTTATTACTATTTTATTTCTTATATGTTCAATCTAATAAATATGAGAAGAGTACAAACAATATATTTAAAAGCATTAATGTAGTTAATTTCAAACCTATAACTATGACCTTTACTTTGGTTTAGAGTGAAATGACCATTTTTATTGGTAAGATGCCTTTATATGGATATTATTGAAAATAAATATTAAAATAATGAATTTATTGATAAAAGTCTAATTGGGAGAAGATTCACTAATCAAATTCAAACTTATTAAAAAATAGAAAAAAATTAAATAATAAATAATCAAATTCAAACGTAAAAAGTAAGCGCTAGATGTTGAGCCATCTCAGGCTAGTATTGAAGTTCCGTAAGGAATATATATATATATATATATATGAAAAATATATTTTTAACTGTTAAGTTTTTTTTTTTTTTTGAGATTATATTAAAAATGGGAGGTTTCGAACCTATGATCTCTTGATATTGGATGTATATTAATGATACTGAGCAACTGTTTTTATTGGCTTTTAACCATTGAGTTTGGAGTGTAATTTCGGTCTCTTCATTTTAAAATTAAATATTTTTATCCATGATATTTCAATAATTTTATAAATTTACGATTGTACTAATTTCTTTCTATAAATTAATTTTACATCAATTTTAAAATAACTATTTTATTAATATATTAAAATTTAAAATCAATTTAATCAATATAAGAGTCATGACTATTATATTATATAATTAATATTTTTTTTATATAAGACTAAAACTGAATATTATTGAAATGTGAAAAATTAAAAAAGAATATTTTTTTTTTAAAATGTCGTAAATAGAACTATTTATTTTCAAATATAAAGATCAAATGATAAAATTAAAATTTTATGGAGATTTTTCATGTATCACAAAAATTGGCTAAAAATAATACATCTATAACACAAATCTGAAAATAATTGCACATATATCAAAAAATTGAGAGTAGTCGAGCGATTGAGTGCGATTGAGTTTGATCACTAGTTATTGATTGAACTCAATTAGTTGAGCTCAATCACTTAACAAACTAATTGAGTTCAATCACTAGTTATTAATTGAGTTCGATCACTCAAAATTTTGGTATAAACGAACTTTTGATTAAAAAAATGTGCTATAATTTTAATAGATGATCCTAAAATTGGTATACACAACAAATTTCTAAATTTTATTTTATTTTTTCCAAATTTTTATGATAGCCGTAGTTCTAATGGTATTTTTATTTTTTCCAAATTTTTATGATAGTCGTATGTCATGTTTCCTGTTTTTTGTTCATGTTTTTTATTTTTCAGAAATAAACTTATTTAATTATCGTTCATGTTCTTGTTTCTCAAATAAAAAGAAATGTTTTTATGGATCGAATCCCCTATCTTAATTATTGTAATCTCACAATAATAATAATAATAATAATAATAATAATAATAATAATAATAATAATAATAATAATAATAATAATAATAATAATAATGGAGGCTCGGTACAATAACTTAATTAAATTTTGAATTATTAATTTGACGCACGCTGATTTTTTAATTAAAAGGGAAACCGTTCCCGTGAACCAATAAATAAAGATTTTGGAGAAACAAATAAATTATACTATTTCTTTTCCATTTTGCCCCCACATCTTTCAGATCGAATTCAACATATTCCAAATTACGATATTATATTGCATTACAAAATAAAAGATAGATTCAAATTGCATAATACGTAATGCGTTAGATACCTACGGGAGCTTAGCTTCTTAAAAAAAAAAAAAAATAATAATAATATATATATATATATATATTAAATCAATCAATCAATGGAGAGATTCAAATTGTCATAAATTTTCTTGTTAATGAACCACGTTAATGCGATTGAGTTATTAATTACTTTTAATTGCCTGACAAAATTTTAATTAATTTAACTGAAATTGACAAAAGTTTATTAAAAAAAAAAAAAGATAAAATATCATTTTGATCTATAAACTATCATGCAAATTTTATTTTGATCTCTAAACTTTCAAAAGTCCAATTTTAGTTCCTAAATTATTATTTTTGTTCCGTTTTGGTTCCTAAACTTTCAAAAGTTCAATTTTGATCTTTGAACTTTCTACAAAGTTTAAAAGTGGCTATTGGATTAGAAAAAAAAAATCTTAACCTAAATTAAAAGTAATGAGGTGTCCAAATAATAATAAAAAATAAATTTATTATATTTTTTTTCTTTTTCAACTCTTTCCCCTCCAATCCTCCCTAATTAGTGAGGTACCATGCAAGCATGGGATGTTTGGCAACGGAGATAACATGTAGTGGTGGGATTTAAACAATCTCATTGGCCACATCAATTCCTTGTTTGGTGTAGATTTTCATTCTCCACTTTTTTGTCGTCAATCCACCATTCAAGACTTATTTAAATAGACTTATATATATCACTATATTATCTATCAAATGTCTAATATATTTTTTACTTTTAAAATTACGGTATTTAACTCTGCTTTGGTTGACGAAGGTTTAAAATCCTATTAAATATAAAACACAATTTTATAAAGGATTTGAGGTTAAACTTCTTAGAAAGTTCAAGGATTAGAATTGAACTTTTAAAAGTTTAGAGATAAAAACGGAACAAAATCAACAATTCATAGACTAAAATTGGACTTTTGAAATTTCAAGTACTAACTTACATGATAGTTCATAAACCAAAATAGTATTTTACTCTAAAAAAAATAACAACTAATCAAACAAAATCATCTGGAATCCAAATCAAGAACTCTAGCTCTAAATCATTTTGAATTATGTTAAATTACAAAAACTCAAGATTATTGGTCGGAATAAATTTAATTACATCAACAAATACAAATATATATCAACAAAATGTGACCTAACTTAAAACTCAAATTTAATATGAACTCAAAGTATTCTAACAAAATTAAACTTAAATATCAACATTTAACACAAAAGTTTACCGCCGACAACAATATATATGTCATCGTTTCCTCCATAATGACCTACAACAACATTTGGTCGTTGGCAAAAGTGGTTTTAAAGTCGTAGGCTATTTTAATCTCACTCTAAAAGAGCTAATACATGTCGTCGGCCATTCGTGCATCTATTGCCGACGGGCTGGATGTGTCGTCGCCAATAGTTCATGAATGGTCGACGACATGCAATAATCGTTGTGTGCTATCGGCAATGCTCGACATTCATTTACGGCCTTATGCGGCTATGCGGCTGTTGGCAATGACCCCTATTGTTGATGATTGTTTTTAACCCCCAACCATTCTCTCCTCGTCAAATGTCCAAATCGTTGTAGTGAAATATTAAATTTTTTCTAAAAAACAAATAAGGGGAGATTTTTTTTTATTTTTTATTTTTTTTTTTTATAACAAAGTTCAATTACAATTTAATTTTGCACCATGTTTCTTTCTAGTTTCTCGTCATTAATTAACATCATTAAAATGAGAAGTAAACACAAGGCCACATACCCATCAATCAATAATTATCGAGCCCTTGAAAAGAAGTAATGCATAAATTTAAGGATATAATTAGAATATGGAAATTACATATCTTATAATTTCTTATATTAAAATTACTACAATCACACTGACCAAATCACCAAGAGGTGAAGTTATTGACCTTTAGACCCAAAATAAGACAACAAGAAAACAAACAAGCAAGTCAAATCATAGGACAACATTAATATCAAGTAATTGGATAGTTATTAAAGCAAAAAGATGCTAAATTTAGCACTGGAATCCCTTTGGAACATGCCTATTGCAGACATTGAGGAGCAAGCTGAGGGAGATGGGAATGTTAAGTTTGATGCCCAACACATTGGCTTTAAGCTTAGTGCAAAGACATGCAGCAGCTTCAAGATCGGCCAGACCTTCGATCAAGCTGCAGCACGGAGCCACGGGGGGCTTGCCGAGCGTAATGTCGACAAGACCGCCGAGAACCTTGGCGCAAGCAGCAAGTTTGATTGCGTCATTCGGACATTTTTGTCCGAACTCGGGTGAGGGCTTAGGATGGGGATTGCAGTGATCACCGCAAGCGGAGACGAGGGATAAGAAGACAAGATTGAAAGCGAGGAAGAAGGCGAGCGAGGCGGTAGCTTTGGAAGCCATTGTGTTTCAATAGGGAAGTTGATGCTCTCTGGTGAAACTCAATGGAAATTCAAAAGCAAATGAAGGTTTTGGTGTGGGAGAATTGGAGAGGGGGTTTAGGGTTTTTATAGGGTTTGAAGGAGAATGTGGTGTACATGGATAAGCAAAGTTACAAAATTATATTGTAAATAAATAATGATTAACCCATCATTCATAGGTAATGATTTTAGGTGGCAGATTTCGAAGAAAGCTCAAAAGTTTAGACAAACTTAAATTTTGGAGCTTTGTGAAATGGGGACTCACAATTTTCCCTTTTTTCCTCCCTCAATCTTTGAGATCAAATGCTACTTGATCGAGGTTTTGGGTCACGAGAAACTCCGAACAATCGATATTTGGAATATCCTTCCCCAAATTTTTATTAAAATAAAAACTTTTTTTTTTAGTATAGATATTAAGACTAAGCAGTTGAAATTGATGAACAAAAATGAAATATAACTCAAAATATAAAAATTAAATGATATTTTTAATTTTATATTATCCAACTCATATTAAACGGAAAAGCCTTCCCGTGGAGCGATAAATTTCAAAGCTTTATTACATTGTTGCCACGTAGCTTGGAGATTGAACTCAAGATTCCAAATAACGAGATCAAATTAAAATCAACGAATCATTACAAAAACAAGATGTTATATTATAAATTACATACGTAATGATTACTTAATTTCTTAAAATATATTCACAAAAAAGATAATTATTGACGACACATTTCAACTATTCTTGAAATAGTGGATAAATAGTCAACAAATTAGTGGGGAGCATAACAAAAATTTCTATACATATATACCATGTTCTTTAAAATTAACATAATGATTTAGTTACCACTTGACATGTTAGTTCTTTGACATTTATAGTAACATAATTTATGGGATTTTTTTTCAATCTAACAATATTTGGAATATTGTAAGGACGTTCAATAATTTTTTGGATATTTAAACTTAATATATCATTATGGAAAATCTATACATGACTTACAATACTTTTAAATGATAAGAAAATTATAGTCGTTATGAACTTAGTGATCGATAATTAGCTCCTTGTTTTTTAGTACAAAATGAGGGAGGAGGTTTATAAATATCGATTCTAGAGATCGAACGTTGGTGTTGAACTGATTTATAACCAAATAATAAAATTATTGGTTCATTAGGTATAATTAGCTCCTTGTTAATTTCAATAGTTTAGAATAGGATTGATAATTAACTATTCGGTCAGTCTATTCAAAAGTTCAAGGATCTAATTTGTATGTTGTTTTTAAATTAATTTATAACCAAACAATAAAATTGTTGCGCCTTATCCATTCGACATATATTCAACGGATTTTATTAGGTATTAATAATATATACATTTTTGTTTGAAATAAAACAGATATGGTTAATTTAATCATTAATATAAATGGAGATGAATAAATCACCAAAAATCTAGCATGCACATGTGCGACGAAATTACGAGAGAATAATTTTTAACTGTGTACGTGTCTCCTTCAAAAAAATAAAAACTGTGTACGTGTCGGTGGACAAATAATTTAACATGCAAAGATTCGCAAAAATTATTATTATTACTTAATAATAATAATTTAGGAAATTTACTCCCCATAATAATTTTTGGATATTGTACTTTAATTAGAGAGAATTTTACCTACCTCTCAGTAAATATCTTATCTATACTTTTCAAAGGAAATAATGTGCCACACATAAATCATCATTTTTTATATATTTTTTAATGTATTTTTTATATACCTATGTGGTATATTATTATTTACATAAGTATTGAGAAGCATAGACAAGATACTTATTAGGAAGTGAGTACATTTTTCTCTTTTAATTATATTTTTTAAATATCAAAAGAGTCTTTACTTTAATGGTTTCATTGTTTGGTGAAACTTTAGTTCAACACTAAAGTTACGGATTTGATTCTTAAATTTGATATTTGAGTTTCAATTTTGCTTTCGGAGTAGTTTGTATCCTCTTTAGAGGGTTTGTGGTCTCTCACCCCAACTTATTCTATACATATGGCTTAAAAACTTAAAGTAGTGGGTTTAATTAATGGTAGTTATTTAACTAAAAATTAATTTCGTAGGTTTTTCCTTAACACCATTTTTGGCAAGGTTGAAAATGTGTGATGTTATATTTGACAAGATTAAATCAAAGATATTTTATTATATATTATAATAGTTTAAAATTAAAAATATTTGATGTAACCTTTAATAAATATTAGATAAAAGATTTAATGCATGTGATGTTCAAGGAATTGGGGAGGAGTTGAGAATAGATTGATACACTACAAACAAACTCAAACACTCCATGATTGTGTACGAAAAACTCAAATAATTAAGATTTTATATAATCATAAAAGAAAAGTTTGAACTTTCTTACATTCGAGCTTTGGTCCTGAGTAAGTTATTATTTATTTTTTATTTTCCATTTCAATCTTTTATTATTAAATTAACTTTCCAATTTTCATTGAGTCAAGATATATTTATTTTGATTCAATTTTTATATAAATCATTTATTATTTTATTTTCAATATATAATAAATTTTATATTTATTTTTTAATATAACTTCTATAAATAATAATAATAATATTTCTATTTCTATATTATTAATTTTATATACTAAATTTTTATTTATAAATATAATAATTAATATCAAAATTGTATTTATATTTACTTATATATTTAGCTGTTTTTAATATACTTTTATTATAATGCTTATTTATATTTTATTTGAATTTACTTATTTAATAATTGATTTTTAAATTTTAATAGGTGTATTTAAAACTTTTAGATTTTTTATATTAGTTTAGTATTGTAATATTTTGCAACCACAATATTTTACTTTAATATTCTACAACTATTTGAAACATGTCATTTCTCATCAATGATTTAAGTGAAGATAATTTTTTTGATAAATTCATATTAAGATTCATCTATGTTTTTACTAAAACAACGTATGTTTTTATGCTAGAACACATATCCTTTTAATAATGATTTTAAAACTATTTTAATGCATGTAATATTAATTAAAAAAAAAAAACTAAAAACCAGAAATTGTAATTAAACAAATTTATTTCTGTTGAAATATAAACCGTTATCAAAATATTCTTATTTTTTATTTCAAGAACTAAAAAACGAGAAACTATAAATAAAATTGTTACTAAACAAGGTCTTAATTATGTTATATACATTTAAGTAAATATGCCTTTTTTAACTTTTGATGTTTTGTTTTATACTTACAAACATGATTATTTGATTATTATTTTTTCTTTTAAATGGAGAGACAAAACTTTGTTTGAGAAAAACTAGTTCGAATTATATATATTAGTATATGATAAAAGTAATTTTAAATACTTCAAATCCAACTCGAATTTATTATTTATTATTTATATTTTTAAAAGGTCAAAATCATTCTAAATTTGTCGAATTCATTAGGGTGTGAACATTTGATTGGACCACACTGTAAGCCCAAATTGGTGTATTATAATGGATATGGTTTCGGCCCAATTGCAACGCCGCGAGTTCAATTCTCATTTGGACTCTTTTGGATGCAAGCCCAAACTACTTTTTTTTATTTTTTAAACCAAATAAAAACCAATTTAAATAAAAGAAATAGTTTTTTTTTTTTTTCTTTTTTTTTTCTTTTAAAAGAACAATATCTTGCAGAAGAATCATCGCATCTAAGATGATGAGACGAATAGAACTTAGCTAGCATATCAGCTTCTCTATTGCTAGCCCTACCACAAATGAATCATTTAGTTTATACCGAGCACCTAAACTAGTGTCTACCTATATGATTTAATATAGACTACATTCTAATTTTAGGTGAACATTATTATTTAAGTTATGTCTAGACATGTTCTAAATATTTCTTTAATTCTAATGATTAAACTCGTAACCGTGGGGTTGAATAATATTACAAGCAATCAACCAAACCAACACGTTATCAACCCTTCTGATATCGTTATGTAATTTTAGAATATGTAATATTTGTAATAGCTTCTTAGTATAATTTAATTGTTTAGAGGATAATCATCAGTTTAGGATAGAAAATATTAATAGAGTGATTATTAATTGATCACGAATTAAACATTATTGATTTTTTGTTTATAAATTGTGAATTTGCGCTGTATAGCAATTTTCTTACTCTGCATTAGAATTATAGCAACTTTTTAAAAATATTGCAAATATAGCAACTTTTTTTTTTATAGATTCTATCAAACA